>WSYH01000507.1:0-43868 GCA_036426205.1 Ascaphus truei | reverse complement strand
CCAGGGGTGAGCAAACTTTTTATGCCGAGCCCCCCTTTTCATCCATGAAATTTCTCGGGCCCCCCCTGCCTGATGTAATCAAAATCACATGACGTCAGTGCACGTGAGCTGGTTCAGCCATTGAGGGCGAACCAGCTTTGTAACGCCCCCGCCACGCGTCTACAAAAAAAGTATTTATAGCACAAATTACATAACTTAAAAATAAATATTATAATATTTGTCTAATAGCGTTCCCATTTCTGCTGAATTATTAATCTCTCTCTTCCCGCCACATTAGAACACCTCAGGACCTCTCTAACCTCTTCCAGTCTCTCCCTGTATTTCTCACTCCCCCTCCAGTCCCTCTCTATTCCTCCCCTCAGTGTCTCCCCCTCCCCCCCACTCTCTTTCCCTCCCCCCCCACTCTCTTTCCCTCCCCCCAGTGTGTGTCTCTTTCTCCCTCCCCCCATTGTCTCTCACTCTCTCCCCTCTTCCAGTCTCTCCAACTCCCTGTATTTCTCACTCCCCCTCCAGTCCCTCTCTATCCCTCCCCTCAGTGTCTCCCCCCACTCTCTTTCCCTCCCCCTGTGTGTCTCTCTCTCTTTCTCCCTCCCCCTAGTGTCTCCCTCCCTCCATTGTCTCTCACTCTCCTATTGTTTCGTTCTTCTTTCTTCTTTTCTCCCTCCACCCGGTGTCTCTCTCACACTCTCCCTCCAGCCATTGTGTGTCTCTCTCCCCTCCTGCCAGTGTCTCCCTCCCTCCCCCCACCAATGTCTCTCTCATCCCCATCCCCATGTAGCTCTTTCAACCCCCCCTCCCCATGTCACACTCACTCTCAACTCTCACCCCCTCCCCATCTCACACCTCTCACCCCCCTCATGTCACTCACACCCTCCCCATGCCTCAGTCTCACACTCACTCCCCCAGTCCCAGCTCACTCTCCCCTCTCCCTCCCCCCCCCCCCATGTCCCAGTCTCCCCCCCCCCCATGTCCCATCTCCCCCCCCCATGTCCCAGTCTCACTCCCCCCATGTCCCAGTCTCACTCCCCCCCCCCATGTCCCAGTCTCACTCCCCCCACATGTCCCAGTCCCCCCCCATGTCCCAGTCTCACTCCCACCCCATGTCCCCTCCCACTCCCCCCCATGTGCCAGTCTCACTCCCCCCCCATGTGCCAGTCTCACTCCCCCCCCATGTGCCAGTCTCACTCCCCCCCCCATGTGCCAGTCTCACTCCCCCCTCCCTCCCCCCCCCCATGTTGCCAGTCTCACTCCCCCCCATGTCCCATCTCAACCCCCCCAGTCCCCCAGTCCCCACTCTCCTCCCCCCATGTCCCATCTCTCACGCCCCCCCCCTGTCCCAGTCTCACTCACCCCCCCCCCATTTCCAGTCTCCCCTCCCCCCCCCCCCGCCCTCTCCCCTGTTGCCCATTTCGTTCGACTTCCCGCCCCGGCGCCCTCCTTTCTCCCATCTGCCGTCAGCCGCCTCCCCGGGGGACCGCCCACATGTCCCCGTCTCCCTCCCACCCACAAGACCCCCCTGTCCATTCTCCCTCCCCACCTCGCCCCCTGTTCCCATTCCGTCCGCATCCCCGAACTTGACCCCCCCGGGGACCCCGCCGGTTCCCAGTTCTCACTCACAGCCCCTCGCCATGTCCCAGTCTCACTCACCCCCCCCCCATGTCCCAGTCTCACTCACCCCCTCTCCCCATGTCACACACGCAGGAAGCAGGAAGCAACGAGATGCTGCTGTGTACTGTAGCACAGCGCAGCACAGCGCCACCTAATGGCCAAAAGAAAAATTGCAGCTGCAGACGGCTTTTTTCCCTCTGCTCCTGGCAAAATCGCCGCTGCTTCCTGCGCCCCCCCTAAACAATCTTGCGCCCCCCCAGGGGGGCGCGCCCCCCAGTTTGCGCACCGCTGTGCTAACCTATACTTAGGGTGCTGGGAATCCCAGATAGTTTTTTTCTGAACAACTTGAATTGTACATCTCTCACATGGATTTATGGGTCCGCTAAATCGATGATGTGATGATGCTATGGAATGAGTCAATTGACACATTAAAACAGTTTATTAACATACTGAGTACAAATCAATTGAACTTGCATTTGACTCTTGAACACGATTTGAACACCATCGTATTCCTGGACATACGCACCTCAAGAGGTATTGTGACATTATAGAAACAACTATCTATAGGACGTCTACGGGCAATTAACAGTTTTCTCACAGCAAGTAGCCATCACCCGAGGTCACAAATCAATGGCATACCTATGGGTCAATTTCTACGGCTCAAAAGGAAATGTAGTTCCAATGAAGAATTTGAAAAACAATCTGTACACATGTCCAGACGCTTTCATGAGAGAGGCTACAGCAAAAGGGTAATTAGACAGGCCTACGAAAGGGCAAAATATACACACCACAGAGAATTATTGACCAACAATGCACTTAAACCTAACGACAGAGTGGTACGCTTTGTAGGGACATTCAACAAGCAGTGGCACAAGGCAAGAGCTACTGTATAATTCAAAGACACTGGCATGTCCTGAAAGCTGATTCCCATAATAATGATGTGTTACATCTGTATCCATCAATGGTCAGTCGTTGTGCATGGAACATCAGAGATTTACTAGTTCATAGTAATTAATTAAATTAATTTAATTAAATTCAAACTAGAATGTGGCTTTCGCCTAAACCTTTGGGATAATTTGGCTGTAACAGATGCAAAGCATGCCAATATATGAAAATTACAAAGGAATTTACTTATTGGGATGTCAAAATCTTATCAGACCCATAAATTCATTAATTGCCTCAGGTGTCATTTACCAAAGGGTGTGCATATGTGGCAAAATATATGTAGGCAAAACAAGGCACCTACTACTGTAAAACAACGGTTTTGGAACACTTCGGTAGCATTCGCAATAAGGCTGATAAACACTTAGCAAGGCATATTAACTAGCGGTCAAAAACGGGGAGATTGGGATACAGTCTTTCTGCAAAAAGATGCAAAATGGATCCACACACTCAAAACACTTTCACCTAATGGTCTCAACGAAGGCTTCCTATTTATCCCCTTCATCTGAGTGTATATATGTTCTGTTCAAATTACCATCATTATATTTGGCCATGTATATGTTGCCTCAAGTGTAGTGGCCTCCTCTTTTCCTCTCCTACCCCATTAAGCAAAGGATAAGTTCAGTTAACACTAACAATTTTTTTGTCAGCATGTTATCAGGGGGTACTACAATCCAGTCATTACTACATTTAAATATTTTTTTGTTACAAACAAGGATTCACCAGAAGGTTTGCTCTGACAGACACTCCTTACTAGAATTACCCATCTACTGTATATAAAAGTGGTTGGGACATTATGATCATCAAGTACTAAAATATAAGTATTCCTTCCCTGTCACCACTTTTAGAGCGAGTCATATCCTTTTGTTGCCCGGTTACTATACATTTTGGGCATCAAACTATGCACTTCAGATCTACTCAGAATCTACAGTATTATACTGATCAAAAGGAGAGGTCACAATATATAAAAAAAGCAATCCAAGATATGTTAGGTTTGTGTTTATTTAATGTGCATCCATTTTAGTGTACTTGCCACTTGCCACATATGACACTAAGGGCATCATGCAGTAAGCGGCGGAAAGGCACTTCTCGCCACTTTCCCGCAAAAAAAGCCTATCTGTATTCAGTAAGGGGCGAGAAAGTGGCGAGATTAAAAAAAAACGCCAGTTTGGCTGGCGGTTTTTTTTTCCCGCCGGTGGCGAGGCGAGAAGGCACTTTCCGCCTAAAAATGAAACATTTTCCGCCGCGCTGTATTCTAGTAGAGGCGAGTAGCTAAGCGGAGCTATTCGCCACTCTAGAATGGCGTTTTGCTGGCGAATCAGCCACGCAAGAAAAAGGTGGCAAGTTGCTGGTGAGAGGCTGCGGATGAGCAACGGATCGGCACTTAGAAAAATTTCTGGCCTTTTTCCTGGCTGGGATTGATGCCGGGGGTCTCCGGAGCTGACACCATTAATACCAGCACCGGACCCCCCAGCATGCATCCGAGGCAGGATAAATGCATTTAAAGCCCACTTCATTACCTTAGCAGTTAACCGCTAAGGTAATGAAGGGGTTAAAGAGCCATGCCAGGTTTATTGTGGGTAGCGGGGGTGGGTGAAGGGGTATTTGGCCCTTGTTGTTTGTTTAGGGCTTGCGGGGGGGTTGCGGGTGCACTTAACCCCTTCACGACCATCGCGGTTAATACCGCTACGGTCATGAAGGGGTTAAGGCCTCCCGCTACCCACCCGCAAGCCCTAAACAAACCACCGTTGGAGCTAATACCCCCTTCACCCACCCCCGCTACCCACAATAAAAACAAAAAAACACACAACAGCCCCACACTAACTACATAAATATATATATCTATATATATATATAGATATATGACCCCAACAACACCTATACCCCCCTAACATACAATACAGTAAGGGGCACAATGACTATTATCCACAAATGGATAATACTGCATGTGTCCATTTAAAATACATACAGAACAATAAAGACATTTAATACATGTAGCACTCACCCATGTCTGGCTGCCACGATGAAGGCCATCCTCATCTTCATCCTGCCCCATCCGCTTCAGCAAAACAGACACAAGAATAAAAACATCCAATGTAATGTCCCCCAACCCCTTAATCACCATAGCGGTTATTAACCGCTACAGTCATTAAGGGGTTAACCCACCATCACCCACATACCCTCCCCCACTAACCCCCCAGCTCCTGAGGCCTATACACCCTCATCCACTACCCACAAGGGAGTCCTACCACATACCCTTGGGGCCAATTCCCCCTCCCCCCAGAACATACAGTACAATAATGTGCCAAATAGTTATTATCCACATAGGGATAATACATTATTTGGCCATTATTAAACACATTAAATACCATAGTAAAATAAAGAAAATTCTACTAACCTCATCAATAAGAAGGCCCCGTCGCCAGCATCATCCTTGTGGTCCGTTGCAAAAATAATAAATAGCCAATACATTTCAATGACATTCACATACCAATGAACCCCTTAATCACCTTATCGGGTACTAACCTCAAAGGTAATTAAGGGGTTTAGCCATCCTGCAATGGCAACACCACTTATCCATAACATCCTCAATGAATTAAAAAGCAATTTCCTAAACAAATCTCATGTAATCATTCAATCTAAAGCCTCAAATGCCACTTAAAACATTTCATTTACATTGTATACATGTAGCATAAAATGTAAGCTACATGTACACGCTGCAAATCAATGTGAACAATACAATAATCCAACTAAAATAGCATTACATCACAAGAAGTATACTATGTAATCCAATAAAGTCACCATCAATGAATTAACATACATGAATTACATCCCTAAACAATTAAAATACCATCCATACCAATTACACAATTAACTATAGCAACCGTTACAGAGAACAAGTTAGCATCATACAAAAAAGGACACCAAAATTTACATTATACTAAAGCAAGCCTCACCATTACCTACAGTACAGCATAGAAGCCCAAAAATTACATCTCTCTAATTATAAAATACATTTAACACACATCTATGCATAGCAGCATAGCCACAATCATTTACAATACAGTAAATCAAGCTTTAACAACACTATCATTTCTCACCCTGTATGTATATATCTCTCTAGACATACATACATACATACATACAGTGGCAAGCAATGATGTGCATAAAAAAAATAAACACATGAAAAAGCAAAAAAAAACACATTTACATTAAATACATTTCTTTTATTAACTTACCATTACTTGACCCATTCACCGACTCCCGTTGATCAGCTTACTCACGAACCAATCCACGAACAGGAACCCATAAAATAATAAACCATAAAATAATAAACATTAAAATAATAAAACACGACAATCCAGGGGTCTTCTAGTTGTAATCCATCTTCATCTGTATTCTTCTACCTTCTTCCGGGGTATTATTCCCGTCTGCTGCCACGCCCTGGTCTTCTTTCTTCTCCGTAGGAACTTCCTCCTCTGCGTCTTGCTTCAAAATGAGACGACATAGGCTTTTAAAGGCCTATGACGTCACATTTTCATCATATGGTTCCCACGGCCCTGATTGGGCCGTGAAAACCATGTGTTTTGGCCGATAAAAAAAAATTATGACGTCACTTAAAGGCAATGAAAGCACAGCCAATCAGAATGGCTATGCTTCAATTGCCTTTAAGATGACGTCATTAAAAGAAACATGGCTGGCCTCACATAGTACAGCAGCCAATCAGAGCGTGGGTAGTCTATCCCTACTCTGATTGGTTCTAGTACCATGTGACAAGCTTTCAATGTCGTCATATCCGTTCTTCCCCAAGCCTCTGTCACATGGTCTACTATGTTTTTATTCTTGTGTCTGTTTTGCAGAAGTGGATGGGGCATGGGCAGGATGAAGATGAGGATGGCCTTCATCGTGGCAGCCGCACATGGGTGAGTGCTATATGTATTTAATGTCTTTATTGTTCTGTATGTATTTTAAATGGACAACTGCACTATTATCCATTTGTTGCCCATTACTGTATTGTATGTTGTGTATTGCTGCTATGTTTATTGGGGACATTTGTCCCCAATAAACATGCTAGTATGCGTTAACCTCTTCATTGCCTTAGCGGCTATCCGCTATGGTAATGAAGCAGCATTACTGTATTTTAATAATATTGTGCAGGAGCAGGGGGTCACCTGAGCTGAACCGCATTGATTTGTGGCTCAGAGACCCCCTGCTTCCCGAGTTACAGGCCCCGGTTTGGGGCATCGGTTACAGTGTGGACGCTATGTTTATTGCAGGCACGTAGCGTATGGACGCTATAAACATGGCGGTCACACTGCCCATCTGATCACACATAACGGGGCCTGCAACTCGGGAAGCAGGGGGTCCCTGGTCCACAAAGTGATGCGGTTCAGCTCGGGGGACCCCCTGCTCACTGTACAGTATTATTAAATAAATATTCATGCTGCTCCGCTACCATAGCAGATACCCTCTAAGGTAGGGAACGAGTCTTTATTGATATGTGTGTTTTATTCATAGTGTAGATGTGCAGAGGGTCTCCGGAGCTGAACCGCTTTGGTTTTAGGTCTGGGGACCCCCTGCTTCCCGAGATACAGGCACCTTTATGGGGTGCCGGTATCCCTCTGCTTTGTTTATATTCCGCGGTCACGTGATCGGGACCTTTAAATGCAGAGGGATACTGGTACCTCATAAAGGGTTCTGTATCTCGGGAAGTAATGGGTCCCCGGATCTGAAACCAATGCGGTTCAGCCCCGGTACCCCCTGCACATGTACACTATGAATAAAAATGGTTTAAATTTTTTTTTTTTATTGTGCTGTTGTTTGCGCCGAGAGAGCAGCGGATCTCTCTCTGCTGCAAACACATCTCGGCAGGGGACGGCTTCTCGGAAGCTTCTCGCCAGGCAGCCGTCTCGCCACCGGTTACTCGCCATTTCATCAAATGGTGGTGGCGCATTCATTCGCCAGGGATTCGCCCCTTACAGCATACAGCCAGTTTAACACGCCAAAAACATGCCTAATTGCTAAACTGCCTAATGCATTTTTTCGCTGCTTACTGCATGATACCCTATGACTATTCTGCTTTCTCCCTCCCACGACCACGTCTTACGGACTACGACAATTCCTCTCTCTCCAGCCCCATACCATGGCAAGTACCCAGACCAATCTAAACTCTCTTACCCCGAACTGGCTAAATGTCCCTGACCCTGTTATCTGGACCTGGTCCCGTGGTTGTAGGGTGGTGGTAATCTACATCCCCACCTCGGCCTCACGGTCTAGTCCAGGTTGTAGTGAGCATCCGTGACATTATGCTCAGCCATGCAAACCTGTACCCTGCTGAGGTGGGTTGACAACTGAAAAAAATTGAGGTGATGTTCAAACAGGTAGAGGGGTGCCTGAATCACAATAACCAGCGTAGGGAGGGGTTCCAACATGCTCTACGGGGCCTGGATACCCAGGTTACTGCCCTAAATCCCATCGTCATTGCATCTGCAGCGTCAGCTCCTTCCATTGCTCCCCTGAATCCCATCTGAACAACGCTTACCTACTCTGAACTGCCATGGGGGTGACCCCCTGGGGGTGACACCCTGGGATGTCGGGTTTTTCTCAAACAATGGTCGATTCCTTTTGAATTGTTACCTAATCATTTCCCTTCACAACACTCAAAGGTGGCCTACGTAATCTCCCTTCTGACAGATGATGCCTTGGCTTGGGCCTCACCAATCTGGGAGCAGAGAACTGAGATGACCTCCGACTTCGACCGTTTCTCCGCAAAGTTCTAAAGAGTCTTTGACACCGTGGAGGAAGGAAACGGCAGGCTCTACTCTCTTAAACATTTTACAGGGGGAATAGTATGGTGGCTCATTACGCACTCGAGTTTCGCACCATCACCACTGAGACGGGTTGGATTGACGAGGCCTTGATGGCGGCGTTCTGGCAGGGTCTCTTTGAGAACCTCAAAGATGAGCTGGCAACCCTAGAACGTCCCGCTGGATTGGCAGCCATGTTGGCTCCCTGCATTCGTATTGACCAACGTCTCAAGGAGAGAAGGATGGAGAGAGGAAGGCACCAACGGAGTACACCCGCATTCTTCTCCCAGCGACGCACAAGTGGAAATCCTCCACCCGCTTCTATGGACGAACCTATGCAACTGGGACTCACCTGTTTGTCCACAGGTGAGAGATTGCATAGACGCCACTCTGGATTGTACTTATACTGTGGTAACAGTGGACATTTGGTTGCTACTTGTTCGACGAAGCCGGGAAATGCCCCCGCCCAGTGAATGTTGGAAGGACCACACTGGGAACAATCTCTTCTCCTCCCCCCAAACTCCCAACCTGGATCTACACCAGGATGTACATCCCCGTCAGACTATGCGGGGACAACTTTAAGACTGCCACATGAGCCTTCCTAGACTCCAGGTCGGGGGGCAACTTCATGGACCAGGGGTTTGCAGAGGAACAAAATACCCATAACAGATAAGGATCGTCCCATAGGTCTCAAAGCCATCTATGGTCGTCCACACCAACCTGCCTTTATCACACTACAGACCTTACCTTTTTCCCTGCATACCGATGGAGGACATTCCGAGAGCATACAATTTGATGTCATTCACACCCCGTCCGTGGACATTATCCTAGGACTACCATAGCTCCAGCGACATAATCCCCAAATTGATTGGACAGGTGTCCTGCCTATCCGTTGGAACATCCAGGGTCAGGGGAGGTCCTGTCTTCTTCCAAAAATTTAGCAGGAGTACTGTTACCGGAAGCAGGTAATCAGCTGCCTGAGATGTACAAAGACTTCCTGGATCGGTGGGGGTTTGGATTTTTTATAAGTATTGTTGTATTTTGATATTTTGTTGGGGGGCACAGAATTGGTACTACAGGCAAGCGGGGACCCCCGGACACCCGCGGGGACCACCCGAGGGCCACCGCCGGCCTATAGTATCATTCCTGTGCATCCAAAAAAAATAATATATGTACTGTATTTTAGGGGGGCACAGGGGTTGTTGGGGGCACAGGGGGTGTGTAGTGTATTATATATAGTAATGTTTATTGAGGGTCTAGGAGGTGGGTAGTGGGACTGTAGTGTGTATTTTTTTTATTGTTGGTAGCGGGGTTGGGTGAAGGGGGTATTAGCCCCATGGATGGGAATTTGGGCCTTGCTGGTGGGTAGTGGGTTGGTTAACCCCTTCATTTCCGTAGCGGTATTAACCGCTAAGGTAATGAAGGGGTTAAGTCCACCCGCAACCGCCCCACCCCCCCGCAAGGCCTAAACACTCACCAAGGGCCAAATACCCCCTTCACCCACCCCCGCTACCCACAATAAGCCTGGCACGTTTGGTTAACCCCTTCATTGCCTTAGCGGTTAGCCGCTAAGGTAATGAAGTGGCTGTAAATGCATTTTTCCAGCATCGGATGCATGCCGGGGGTCTCCGGTGCTGATATTAATGAATATCAGTACCGGAGACCCCCAAAATCAATCCGAGGCAGGAGAAATGCCTATATTTTTTCTAAGTGCTGTCCCGCTGCCCTTGCCAATACTTCTCCCCCCTTTCTTGACAACTTTTTTTGCCGGGACGGATTGGCACGGAATTCTAAATTCTAGAGTGGCGATCAGCTTCTAGAATTGAGTGTGTTTGAAATACTGGTGATCAGTGCCGAAAAGTGTCTTTTCGCCACGGAGCTACCGAAAAATTTTTACCAGCAAAAAAACCCGGTGATTTTTGCTTGTATCAGGAGTTTATCAGGGCTTACTGAATCACCGAGGCATTTTTGGCAAAAAAATTGCGAAAAACAGCTTTTCAGCGTTTACTGCATGAGGCCCTATGTCTGAGCATCTTCCTTTTTAAATGTAAATAAATTATTTTTTTCACTATATTTATCACTTGGGACATTAGGTCTATTGATACAAACTGCTTATGGATTAAATTTTCCTTGTGTTTTTTTCTTTTTCATATATATACACACAAATGCTGGAAGATACAGCAGGATCCAGAAGATTTTTGTGTTCCATGGTGCCACACAGGGACATGCTGCATCTAAGGACATTGCTCCACATTTGTTTAACATATAGCTTTTTTGGAGATTTAAAGATTCCCAAAAGGAGACTGAGAAAAGCAATAGACTATAAGCAAGGTTTGCAAGTACAGCATAACGGATTCGGATGGCTCATCACTATGCATGCGCAAAGCTGTCAATGGAGGATCAGACATAGGGAGTGGGGACTATGTTCAGGGCACACAGTGATGGACTACAAGGCAGATGCATGGATGCAAAATAACACAATGACGCAGGGTTATGCAAAAAACGTGATGACTTCAGAGAAATCCCATTGGTACTGAGACTGCAATCCATGGGACACATAGCGGCTACAGGAGATCACGTGCACACCACGCTGACATCATCAACATGGCATCGGGCTCCAGAACTTAACCCTTAACATTGTTCCCACACCGGTATGTTGTAATCACATGGTATGAGCATATATACTGGAGTCTCCTGTAACATTTGCAGGTGTACTCAATCATCAACAGATTGCATGTTGGGAGAGTTATGAGTATAAAAGACTTTCTGGGGGATCACCTTACAAGCCATTTCATCACCATCAGAGAGCAGCCAGAGTACTGCAAACAATGCAGAGCTGGAAAAGAGAGCAGCCTGAGTGATGAAAACACTGAACCTGCACAAGACCCAGATAACAGCAGCAAGAAAGCACAATCTGTGCACAGTGCGGGGTAGGGAGGAATGAATGGAGCTGCAGCTGTTACCTATGCAGCCTACGGGAGCATGAATACTACAGAGGAGATTCCTGCCACAGATGGAGCAGCGTACAGCAGGAATGGAGGAGAGAGGTCACTACCAGCCACAGACGGTGCAGAATAGAGGAGCATCCCAGGAGAAGCTGGAGAGAGGCCAGAGAGCAGAAAGTGGGCAGAGCACGGGGTCCACAATGAGAGGTGCCAGGACCAGTCCTGGGTCTAGCAAATACCCCCAGTTTCCAAGCCCCACAGCCAAGCGGATAAATGTGGTGAGACTGCAATATAAAGGTGCTGGGGTAATCCCTAATAAATGCTTTATTAGCAGAGACCTTCTAAAAGATTCTATGGGGTTTCAGACCTCAGACATGTTTTCCTTTATGCACACCCCAGGTAATAGGGAGTATGATGTAAGTTTCAAAAGGGGTGATCTGTTGAAGCTTTTTGGCATTAATTTTTGAACTCGAAACCCACAGACCTGTGGAAAGACTTTGTGGCCATTCCTGTGAGTCATCCAGCAACTAAATTAGTGACCATTATTTTTCGAATTGAGGCTGTTGCTAGGCAGGACATTATATATTGGTTACAGAGACAATGTACTTCACTTTCTGACTTGGAAAGAATAAAGGAGGAGATCTGGGAAGGAGTGTGGGTGTGGACGGGGGGCTGGAGCTATAAAGTTAAACTGCGGAAATAATATGGTATTGCTCACCAACTCCTAAATTCCATCTTTATTGGGGGGGAAAGAGGGGTCTATTTCTACAGTGGCCAGCCAAGACTTTGCTTCAAATGTGGATCCAACAGACATTTAAGTGCAAGCTGTGACAAAATTTGGTGCAGTCAATGTGGGGTTCTGGGGCATTACCGTTCTGTCTATCCTAATGTTGTGCTGTGTAATTTGTGCATGGGACACAGTCATTCTTTTTGGGTGTCTTGATGCAGTACATAATAATGCCCCCCAAGACAGTGAGAGAGCCATAGCAGAGGAAAACCCTGTAGTGAAGGACACCCAGGTATTTGTTCAGCCCTCATCTTTGTTGCCAGATACTGGGATAAATGCATATGGGAATAGATCTCCAAAGTCATGTGAGGCCCTTGGTAATAAAGAGGAGAGTACAGGTATGTTGAAACCCTCTGAACAGATGGGGGAGCAGGAGTCAACAGGGGCAGGAGGGGAGCAGGAGCCAACAGGCAGGAGGGGAGCAGGAGCAAATAGGGGCAGGATGGGTGTATGTAGCTTCACCAAAGAAAAAGGCCAGGGGCAAAAGCCAAACTGTGGAGATATCAGGGATACCCACTTCAAATGCCTTTGATGTACTGACCTGGGGGGACATTATGGAGGAGGGAAGCCCCCAAAAGTGATGGAGAGGAGGAATAGCAGATACTGTAAGAAAGAAAGATGTATCTGCCCACTGACCCCAAGCAGTCTATTCAGGTGACACGGTGAATGGTAACAGTATTAGGTCTAACATTTCCTGTGGTATCACAGAGTGGGACAATGGGACTATTTGAAATTTTGGATTTGTGTATTTTTTCTCACTTTTGTGTAGTATGTAATATTTTATGTTTTTGTATTCTATATATGTTGCCTGTTTTATTATAAATAAAATTGCAGGAGTCAGAGAAAGGGGAACCTGCTTTTAAATCTAAGGCTATATAACTAGCAAATATTACAACAGGTACTGAAGGAGAGTCAGAGAGCATGGAGTGCAGTAACAGAGCTGTGTGTGTGGGAGGGGTCTGAGAGCCATTATGGCCGCAGCCTCAGGTGGAGTAAAAGGCGTAAGGCTGCTGAGAAGTGCAGCTAAAGGAAAGAAAAGTTTATCTCCAGAAAAATACATGCAACTGCAAACAGTGATAAGTAAAATTAAGAAACAGAAGAGAAAGTCGGCGGAGCGTAGAGCCAGTAAACTGGAAGAGAAAATGAGCAGTGAGCCAGAGTAAGGCACCTGTATGTTTTCAGATGAGGCACCTAAGAGCCCCAATCTACAGGCACAGGGGCTGAGCAGCTCTCTGGAGAGATCTACCTGAGAGAGGAGAGGAAGGATAACACAGTACGTAACCCTGCAGTAACCTCAAGGTCAGATACTACTCCCCAAGGAGCAGCAGATGCAGCACAGGGTGGGTCTCCAAAACACAGCCCCCTGAGACCAGCAGAGCAGAAATGGAGTTTGAGCAAGGAGATAAGCAAGTAACAGCAGCTCACACACCTGAGCATGAAATCCCTAGTACAGAAAATGTGTGTGTAATTAGTGAGACTTCGCTATCAGAGAGCCGCCTGTGTGCTGCAAACACTGAGGACCTGGCACTATAAGAGAGCAGACAGAGTGCTGAAAACACTACAGAAGGGGCACTATCAGAGAGGAGCCTGAGTGATGAAATCATAGAACCTGCATGAGAGCCAGCAAACACCACCAAGAAAGCACAATCTGTGCACAGTGCAGGGGAGGGAGTAATGAGATGAGCTGAAGCTGTTGCCAGTACAGCCTCAGAGAGCCTGAACATTACAGAGGAGATTCCTGACACAGATGGAACAGACTGCAGCAGCAGTGGAGGAGAGAGGAGGTCACTACCAGCCCCAGACAGTGCAGGAAATCCCTGATAAATGCTTTATTGGCAGAGACCTTCTGAAATAATCTATGGGGTTTCAGGCCTCAGACATTTTTGAATTTATACACACCCCAGCTAACAGAGAGTATGATGTAATAAAAAAACACGTAGCAGAGATATATACAAAATATATTTACTTTTACTTGAGTCTTCATACCAGAGGTGGTGGATTCTTATGAAGTCATAGAATTCTGGAGAACAGTACTGGTTACAAATTAGCAGTGGGGTATTAATGAATATAGAATAGAACCTCATGAATAACAGAAAAATGGCAGAACATACAATATCTCTTCTTCCATAGCATGGTTTGCCTCTCAATTTAATCCAGGAAAAGGAATATAAAGGAATATAAAAACAGTTTGCAGTGTTTGATCCAGACGGACCCACAATCACATGATTCATTTAGCAAACATTGTTAATGGTTTTTTTTCATGAATATTTATTGCAGATGACCTTTTCTTATTATACAGTCTATTTTACTGTGATCACATACAAATCCAAAAATGTACTTATAAAATGATTAATGTTTCTTGTAGTTTATTTCTTTGCATTAGTTTTATTATTGCCTTTTTATTTATAGATAGAACATTCCCACTAAATCAAATTATAGGCTGTTTGAAACATTAAAACAATTTTTTCTTTATTTAAAGAAAATTGCATGGAGATATAATTTTGTATGAAAATAAGTAATAGTGGTGCACAGTGAATGTACAATGTACTGTATGAATCTTTTGGGAAGGGACAGGCACAGTACAGTATGTAAAATTGTGTTATTTAACTCAACCAGTCTTAGTGGACACATATTGGTATGCCTGCCAGATATTGAGGGACCATCAAATAATATAGTATGTATATAAAGCCATTCAAACAAAATAAAAACTTTGAATCTACTGTACTTAGAGTAAGAAGTACTGTAACTGAATTTTCATTTTATTTCATTTTCACATTCACCGTGTGGATATAAAATTATATATTCAAAGGAGTAACATTTAGTACTGTATTTTTGTCTTATTAGTTATTGCCCTGTTTAAGCATTGTTACAATTATAATGGCAGAAGGACACAAAGTGTGAATGAAGAATAATATCAAATATGTATTGATATTCAAAATTGGAAAACAATTCTGAATAATACAGTGTATTTATTTGTGGATTTTGTTTATTGGTTAGTAGATACATTTAAAAATTGTATTTTTAAATATCATTTATATTGATTTTTTGTACTGTTTATATTGTTACAAGGAAATACAAAAATCTTATTTAAATAACAAACAAAAACAGTGGTTGGAATTTAGAAAAAATAACATATTTTATTTGAAATGTATCCTTATTTCTTTGAGGGTCACCATTTAATCCTGATTCCCATGAACAGACTCATCCAGTGTACATCTTCGTTGCCCCAAAGGCGGACAGCCTGATGGGCTCCCCAAGAGCTGCTCCTCTTTGCACAGGACCAGTGTGCTAAGGGTTAACATTTACTTGTACTTTGGGGAACGTCAACGCCACTCACTGGAATGTTAATGAGCCAAGGGGACACAAAGAACTTTTTGTTCACAGCTGCATTGAAAATAAACAACCTCAGTGTACATCTGCATTGACCCAAAGGCGGACAGCCTTTGGCGCAACCGAAGGGCAGCCAAAAGGTGTGAGCCATTTGCTGCCATTCGCTGATGTTTGGTGATGTCAAAGCTGCTCTATATCAATTGGAAAATCACAAGCCCTTTATCCCCTGTACCCAATTTTCCAACTCTATCTGTCCATGAAATGTCTTTGAATTGACTGTTTTAACCCTGTTCTTTTAATGTACAGTAACCATGTATTTTTATAACTCTGTTCCCAGGACATACTTGAAAATGAGAGGTAACTCTCAATGTATTAGTTCCTGGTAAAACATTTTTATAAAGAAATAAAAATGCTTCTATGTTTATACAGTCAACAGATTTTTTTAGAAAAATGTTATGAGCTATATGGGAAATGGGGAAATTAAGCACAAGACTAGCCAAACATATCCCTGACAATATGGATTTGGTGGTTAAGCTATTCTCTCTATCCGTTCTCATCTCCGTTTCATATTCATATTCTCCACATATTCCATTCTATTGTCCTTATAGTGACACAATACAGAAAATAATTTCTGGATTCTTTCCAGTACTAAGCGCACCCTGTTTTATATTTTTCACAGAGATAAATCCGAAGTATTTTTTTTTTAATTGGATAGAAACAAAATATACATTTTCCCAAATTACAGATTTATTGGAAATTATGTAACACACTTTCCTCTTATGACGCAAAGGAAATTAAGGTATAGACCCATTTAGTGGAATAACATGTAAATATTTGGTAGACATGTTTTTGATCTTATCATTGCAAACTAAATTAACACCTGTGTCTAATTTGTGGTCATTTAATTCCACCAAAAAACAAACACACAACATATCAAAAGCTACTAATATACATATTATTTTTGGATCTTTGTTAAACTAATGCAGTTTGGAAATAAATCAAAAGTATTATGTACAGTAGGGTATGTCCCTGTTATCAATATAACTCGATCAAAGGGCAAGCAATAAAATAGTTTACCATTTCTCATATCATTCTTTTCTCAAAAGCATTGAAGAGCCCTTTTGAGTAAACATACTTAATTTACCTTCATTTGTGTGTAGAAACATGAATATCTGTGTTACTTGTATATCACAAATTAAATAGCAAAATAAATGCTTATGATTATTGCTCAAGGCCCTTGGGATGTTACTTTATTACCTTTCCAAACCACACTTCAGAAGAATTAATTAATTGATGCTCTTAGCAGCCTCATTCTGACAAAAACATATGATACTCAAATGTTAAACATGGAAGCTAAGATGAAACTGTCAGAAGAAGCCTGAAAGTGGTTATTAATTTGGCTTTTGATAAATATCTGCTCAGGCTCACACTGTGCCTCGTCTGCTTTCATCTTTGAAAGTAGTTAATCTGATTGATGAAGATCCTGTTTCAGATTGTCTCCCATGCTGAGTTTAATAACTACACTTTTTTGCAAAAAAAAAAAGAAAGAAGAGGAAACGTCCTTTCTTACAAAATGGGAAGGTTTTCTCTCTAATTTTTTAAAATCATACGAACCCGCAGCCATCTCACAGTACATCACATACTTGGTTTTACCTTAAAAATCAGTATTGCAATAATTATAAGTATGTGTAGGAGTAAAATCTACCTCCTTCTCTTGATAATGTACTATATGAACTGAGACTGTAATAGAAAAGTTGTCAGACAAATGCAGCTAATGCTAAAGTACATCCTTAGGCATGGAAGAGCAAGCTCATCATGTCACAGGAAAAAAGGCCCTAAGCACAGAAGGGCTTCAGCAACGCATTTCATTATCAGGGACATAAAGATGCAAGTGATTTTTTATGCTAATTTAAATGCTGCTATTAGAGACATACTGTATTAAATGTATACTCACAGTTGTGGTTCCTGAGCGGAAAAAAAAAACATACTGTAGACTGTATAAAAGCAGCTTCGGGCTGTATTGGGACTAAATGTTATGATATATATATATATATATATATATATATATATATTCTGCTGCGGCCAGCTTTATTCTTACATTTACCTGTGGTTACCCGTAGGGCTTTTTTTGGCTGGCGCCGTACTTGGCCGCGCGCCAACCGCATCTTCCCCGCATCTTCCCCTCCCCCTTCACCTCCCCTCGTGACCCCCTGGCTGCTCCGCTCTGCACAACGCTGATTCTCCTGATGCACAATGCATCCCCCCTTACCCCGCCTACCCCTTCAGCCTCCATCCAGCTTCGGGGATGCCGGCGGAACCCTGGAACACACCATGGCACGCGTGACGCACGGCACACGTCAGAAAAAAAACAAACCAGCCGCGTCTGCCCGCACATTGCTGTGGCGGCCGCAGGAGAATAAAGGCGGCCACCATTGTATATATATATATATATATATATATATATATATATATATATATATATATTTATATATTTATACATTTATACAGCAGTGGTTGGATGCCCAGGTACTACTGGTGTGCATGCATAAAAAAAATCTAACAAACAACAAACAACACCACTCACAGATCTTGCAATAAAGTAAAGTTATTTTATATTATTTTTATTTATTAAACTATCTTTATTTCAGCAGAACATAAACAGTGCACCAACAGAAGAAGAGAAGAAGGGGACGGGGTTAAAGTTTTTTGTACCCACACAAGCATGTCTGCGGAAGTGATAATGTCTGCTAAATATATCTGTATTTCAAAGTACTGTATAAATAATATTATAATATTAAATGCAAAATTGTTACATGTTACATATACATACAGAATGTTAGAACTCTGCCTTGTCAGACTTTCACCACTTTGCTCCGTGATTTTAAACAAATCTGTTTAAAAATTAAGTTCCCCGGAAGACAGATGAAAACAGTACTAGTTCTGCATAATTAAGTATTCATAGATATGTAAATTCCCTCTCTGCCTCTATAGTCCACATACTGTAACTATACTTATTATGTCACATGGAAAAAAACTTACCACTAACATCGTGTCTTTGGTAAGAGCAGTTAACTTTGGTCTGATTAATTACAAAAATGGATATCTGATATGAAGAAAGAAGATAAAGAAAAGTTTTAAAGATATATTCAATACGGCAATAAGATTACTCTTCCTGCAAGAGAGGAACCTGTGCTTCAATTAACATTGATGATGGTGTGTTGTTGGAAATTAATTGTTTTGGATTGCTGTAGGTTATCGGGCCCTGGATTTGGCCTGATTCAAGACCTTTAGTCTTTTTTTGTGGCACTTTTTTTATTTTAGGCACTTCAGTGTCAAAGGCGGGTTTATTTATGTACTAGCACTGAATGGGGTTAACGTCCACTGTGTATATAGTACATTTACATTTGTTATGTTAAATACTGTATGTTATGTTTATTTTTAAAATGTACAATGGCCTACCGCCCTATTAGACAGTTTTGTCTAATAGGGCTGTGAGTCATTCCAATAAGTTGGGGTGGTTAGCTGTGTTGGGGTGAGGGTGTGACTTATTAGCCAGGTGCACTAGGGAAGGTTATTAGACTCTCCAAGGGAGATGGGAGGTTGGAGTTCACCCTTTGTTTGCCATAGCATCTAGTAACATATTGCCATTCAATTCCTTACCAGCCTCTTTGGTATGCAAGTTAGTCCAGGTTGGTTTAGGTTATCTTGAGTATGTATATAATGGCAATTATATACATAGGCAATATACTGTATGCCTAGTGCCAGACTGAGACACTGTAGATGATAACAATTGGCAATCATTTTTGGTGGTAGCCCAATATCGCCAAATATCAAATGTTAGTAAATAGTAAGTAGAAATAGCTCCACTTAGGTGTGAAATGCGTGGGAGTTTTTCCATGGAGATTGCCCTCTTTTGTATGCCTTAATAAAGCCATTTTTACCTGCAAATATCAGGGAGCATTTCAATTTAAAAACTGCCACTTGGTTGCTGCTCCAGACTTCTTCTTCCACTTTGTTAGTAAATAGTAAATGTGAATAAGACATTAATAACTCATTTGCATACGCCCACATAAAACCTGACATATCACCGTTAGAAAATGCCTGCTGTACTGCTAGTTATATGCCTTCAGAGAAAAAGTTAATAAAGAAACTAGGTGTTAAATACTGATAATGTTTTTTTCATTTATGGCAATTAGTGATTCTAGGCCTAGTTATCTTACTTACAAAGAGCCTATGGTACATTTTCAGAATGGCAGTTAGAAATGCTTTGCAGAAACTGATTTACATCTCCTGCCTTCCTGGGTGATGATAAAAAAAGAAACTCTCTAAGGGAAGCGGATCTACTAAGCCACAGTAGAGCACCTAAAGTGGTGTCAACCTCAGTTAAGATCTCATTAATGTTAATGAAGTATTCGCTAAAGTCAGTAAAATAAAATTAATTTTGGTTTACATTACGTTACAAGCTTAGCATTAACTACATATGTAGCTGGCCTTTTTGTCTCCGGTGCCGCTGCCACCTGCAGTAACGCAACCGTGGTGGTGGGAGCACCAGAAGATTAATGCTGCATGATCGCGGAAGACCCTGTCTTCATCACCACAGACTTTAAATTTTTAGACCGTGGTGCCAGGGACAGTGATTCGGGGTTACATCTGTATATTGAACTCCTTGATAAAGCACCTTGTTGTGTGAAAAGCGTTGGAGGGTTTGTACCCCCTTGTTTGCTATGTCTGATTGACAATAAATTCATACTTTATTTTTATACACCTGTGTCCCTGGGCAGTGCGCTGCTTTGTGCATTTCTTTGCATATTTTGGTACATCTGTATATTGGTCTTTAGTGAGATGAAAATCATATGTGGCATTTCATCATCACCAAACCACAATCAAGGTTAACACAGTATCTTAACATTACATTTTTTAAGTTGTGCAAACAAGAAAACAATCAAGCGCAAATAACACTTTGAGTGAAAAAATGTGTAGTGTCTTACAAAAATTAAAAAGTGATTACAACCATAAGCCACAGTGCAGCTTCGAAAATGAGACTTTTACCGGGGGTCTTGATTACCAACAAAAAACACAAATCTCGGAGCACAAATGGTCTCAGGAACAAGGGGAAAAAAGGAGAAAAAATAGTGCACCACTATTTGACAATGTGGAAAAATTAGGAATGAACTAATGTTAATCCCACTCACGTGGTGTCCAATTCAAATGAGCATTTCTGAGGAAAATCCTCTCTTCATACAAAACAATACAGCACAACTCTTGAAATAATTCTTAAAGGAAACAGGATCTTCTCCTTATGTAATAAAGTAGAGAAGAGACAATAGTGCAGTATATTTTTACTCTCATAAAGGTAATAAAAAATGCCTTTACAAAATGGAAAGAAATACAGACAGTAGGACCACCCACGGTCCATGTATGCTTTCAAAGTCATCCTGGAGTGCGCACCATCCACCTCCTCTCTTGCCTCTCCTCCCGAGTGCATGCGAGTGATGTCACTTCCGGAAATTGCTGGCACTCACAGATCACTCAGCACCACAGAGCTGCGTGGCTGCAGGAACAGATGTCTTCTAACAGATGTCTGCTGTTCTCCTGGCAAATTTGACATTACTCCCATCCAGACCCTGAAATAGAGAATTTGCAGTGTCTAAATCGCAGTAAAATCAGAGAGACATTATTTAAATAAAAACATGATTTCCTGGCATCATCTCCATCTCTAATCTCTTTTCTCTGTCCACTTAAGCAAAATACCTTTTGGTGTTCTGGATTGTAGTAATCTCAAAACGTGAATACCAAAAAGTGAATGGGCCATAAGGTATCTTACTGTATGTCTTAAAACCATTATGGAAAACTGAGAATTCCTTTCCTTCTATCAATTTATGTATGTCTTTATTTATATAGTGCCATTAATGTACATAGCGCTTATTCATGCACCCAAATAATGTGAAAATGTTTTGCACAATGTTTTTGGTATAAACAAGCAAATGAATCTTAAGCAAATATTATGCAGTATGAATCAAAATAGGAAAATAGATATGTCGGGTAATGGTGCAAAGGGAACTAAAAAGGACCCAAATTCCTTAAAAAAACTTGGGGGTTCCCCCTCGGGAGATATAATATTTGGAGGAGATTTCAATATGACCCTGAACCCCGATTTGGACAGATCCTCATCACCACGACATAAGATACAGAACAAAATATTCAACAAAGCAAAACATTTTAAGTAACTTATAAATGATTTTAGACTCGAAGATGCTTGGCGTATGAAGAACAAAAAACAAAGAGATAATACATGTTACTCTCCCACGCACAATATACATGTAACCCTGTTTCCTAGTGAACACAGGCCACTACCATATGCTGTCTAACCTGTAGGCTCACAGGGCCTAAGCTTCTGCCACGGAGAGCTTGGGGCACACAAAATACTAATGATACCTGATACTTGGTGCAGCGCCTCCACCTGCGATGGCTCCCACCAGAGGGGGAGTGGTTCCTCGCAGGACAATATGTATAACAATACACACACACACACACAGCATATAACAACCGAATGACTTTACTTTTTGGCAAGAGCAGAGATATGTATTACGAGTGTCCCTTCCTAGAGGTTACACTACCTTCCACGTCTCGCAGGACGCTTATTCCCCTCCTTCACCGGGTGATCCCACCCCATGTCCAATTCCCCCCACACCTTATGTCCCCACCCTCCAGTGAGGTAAAGAATATGAATGGGTGACTGCGCAGCCACTGTGTCCTGTGTAATGATGGTATAGTTGGTGCACTTGTTGATTACCTGCCGGGCACTCCAGTGCCCGGGCCTGCCACGGATCTTCACAAAGGGTCAGATGCGCGGTGACTTCCAGCAATAGGCATCCGGGGCGATCCCACCCAGACGGACGGTAGCAACAATGGCAGGGTCTGAGCCCAGACCTCCTGCAGAATACACACTGTCTCTCACTCGATCACTTGGCAGCACAATAAGGGAACCAGAACCTATCTAGGGCCAATCCCTATCTCTGCTGCACACTACCGGGGCTCAGGGCCTAACTGGGCCTGCGGCATAGGGCCTATGTAGGGGCTGATGGCCTCCCTACACCTGGAGCTCCGTCTCCTTCCTCCTCCCGCTCGCTCTGCCCAATGTGCGCATCCTCTCCCCCTATCCACTCTCCTTTCCTCTCAACCGATTGGTCCCCTCGCGCCACATGTCCCCGCGGGGCTGCTGGGACTCTTAGTTCCCCCTCCCGCACCCAATGAGAGCTGCTCCTCCTTCGCAGGCTTTGCTGCCATACCCGCGCATGTGCAACCTCCTCCTCCACACCTTCTGCTCCTGCGCCAACTCCCAACAATGGCGGCGCCCTCAACGCGGAACCTCCGATAACCGGAGCGTTCCCTGCTCTGCTGTAATACAACACATGCGCGCAAAGGAATCCCGGCTACATACAGTATATGCAAGAATTGATTACAGTATATATTTGTTTCTGCGAATCTTTTGGATCGGGTCGCTCAGACAAATATAGGCCATATAATATGGTCTGACCACGCTCCAATTGAAATGGTCCTGAAAACCCCTTTTATTAGACCTAAGCTGTTCCAGTGGCGCCTAAATGAGTCGCATTTGAATCAGACGGGGATTGAGGGACAGATTGGGAACAATTTGGTAGATTATTTCAAACTAAATAAAGGCTCATTCGAAAGCCTGTATATCCTCTGGGAGGCTCATAAAGCCTCCATTGGAGGTCAATTTATCTCATAAGCTTCAAATAGGAAAAGAGCAAAACATTTGAAACAAGGTAAACTTATGACTAAAATAATTGAACCAGAACAGGAATATAAATCATATCCTTGCAGGAAGCCATATAAGCGTCTTTGCCAGACCAGAGAGGAACTACATAAATTAAGACTGGAAGACACAGAGAAAGCATTAAAATGGGCCCGTCAGACTTATTATGATAAAGGTAGCAAAGCAGATAAACTCCTCGCTAGCAATTTAAGAGGTGTTAAAGCCAAATCGCAAGTCTCTGCGATAAGACAGGGTAACGGGAAATCACACACAACTCTTTCCAAATTGCTGAGGAATTCTCTAAATATTATAATAATTTGTAGAATCTCGACTCATCAGACTCCTGCTTTAATAAAACATCCAGTGAATAAATAGATAGCTATGTGAACTCCCAAAGCTGTCTGCGGAAGAATTGGAGGGATTCAATGCTAAAATAAACATTATAGAACTAATAGAGGTTATTAAAGGTTTGAAACCCTCAAAAGCCTGAGGACCGGATGGATTCTCAAATCTATACTATTAAAAATAATGGGGAATTTTAGCACCATATCTTGTAGATATGTTTAATGGTTTCCTATCGGGTTCCCAGATCCCCTCGCAAATGTCAAAAGCAAATTTAGTGGTAATACCTAAGGAAGGAAAAAGATCCAATGAGTTGTGCAAGTTACAGACCAATTTCACTTCCTAATACAAAGTTAAAAAATATATAGTAAAATTCTGGTGAATAGTTTAAACCCAATCTTGCCCTGACTAATCCACAATGATCAGGTAGGTTTTATAATCAAGTGTCAAGCCTCAGACAATACAGTGAAAATTTCAATATAATTGATTATGTTCAGTCCTCTAAACCCAAAGCGATGTTATTGAGCTTAGACGCCGAAAAAGCGTTCGATAGAATTAATTGGGATTTTTTAAATAGAACTATGCAGGGTTTTGGCTTCTCCGGACCACTTATAAAAGTGGTCTGAGCCTTATATGATGCCCCTACAGCTTTATTGAAAATGCCAAGGAGGGGGCTAAACCAAATTAAGATTAGTAATGGTACCAGGCAGGATTGCCCATTATCTCCCTTGCTCTTTGCATTAACAATTGAGCCACTTGCTATTAAAATTAGGAAAAATCCTAATATTCAGGGTATTAAGATCGTCCAGGAAAATTTCAAGTTATCTCTGTTTGCCAATGATATTATTTTGACAATTTCTAACCCTCTGACGTCTCTTCCCAATTTACAAGAAGAGCTCTCTAGGTTCGGTTCGTTTTCAGATTATAAAATTAATTCGGCCAAGTCAGAGGCTCTAAATTTAACCTTATCAGACATTGAGGTAAAAATAATCAAACGAAATTTCAATTATCATTGGAATAATGTAAGATTTAAATATTTAAAGATCTTTCGCACAAAAAAACAATCTCTTTATAAATATAATTACCCAAAGCTTCTAACTAGATTAAAATTGTATCTTTTACTCTGGAATGCTCACCAAATCTCCTGGATAGGCTTTATTATTCAGTCAAGCTGAATACCCTCCCGAAACTGCTTTACTGACATTACCGCTCACTTTTCCGATAAAATATTTAAAGGATTTACAGAATAAAATCATGCAGTTTATGGGGTAACAAAAGACTACTGTAAGAGTGCCAAGATCAGTTATGCTCACACCCAAAGAAAGAGGGGGCCAGACGGTGCCTGATATTAGGAAATATTATTTAGCCTCTGACAAAATAATAATACTGAAATGAATATACTGCTGCGGCCGAGTTTATTCGAGCATTTGCCCGGTCTCGGCCGCAGCAGTAACCTGGCGCGCGCCGGAGGGTGCCCGGCGCGCGCCAAAGCCGCGGAGGAGCGCCCTCCGATCGGGGCGCTCTCACTCCCGCTGCCGGGTCCCCCGGAACCCCCTGCCGCCATCCCCCACATCGCGGGACACCAGGGAGCCCTGGACGCGCGTGCAGGGGGCGCAGGCACCCGATGACGCGTGACCGCGCATCGGTGATGCGCGGCACGCTGAGGGAGTGCGGCTAGCACGCCGGGGCATCCCCCGGCTTGCGGTGCTAGCCGTGCTGCAATAAAGTGTGTCGGTAGTGTACTGTTGATACTACTGAAAAGGACTGGGGGGGTTTATGGAGAGGTAATTGTTTGTAGTGTGCGGAATCCATTTTGTTTTGTATGTGTTAAATGTCAGTATGCGTTTTGTTGCAAGAATGAACTTTGCTCCAGAGGGGGGTATGGACTGTGCCTTGTTGCTCAAACACTCAAGTGTTGTGTTCAGCTAAAAGAACCAGTTTAGGTTAGATGAACTGATCTTTGGAGCCAGTCTGGGATAGATAAGATAACCTGTAGCTTGATTGGTTTAGAAGAGGATTATTCCCTTGTGGTCAAGGAATGCATTGTGTGACGTCATTATATTTCTGCTTGGTAACCTATGTAACCCTTATTCCCCCCCCCTCCCTAGATTCATCTGACATATCTAGGGTGTGTGAGGGCGGATTACATGTATTGGGTGGTGCATACCTGCGTGGAACAGGAGGGCCTGAGTCTCCCGCGGTGGTGTGGGGGATAACAGGACCAGGCTTCTGGGGTAGTAGCCTCCATGCTTTCAGTGGTGGTGCAGCGTCTCCATCCTCTATACCTTCCCAGGGTATGGGGTGGGACCCGTATAGAAGAAAAGGACCCTGGTCCCAGGGTGGATGCTCCAGACTCACACAGCAGTCGTTGGTAAAAAGGTAATGTCTCTCTTTATTGGTTGAGCTGCGCCCGGCAGTAGTAGCGACAAGCAGCCACAACAACAACAGCAATGTTCTCAATTCACACGGCCCTCCACTCTGTACAGGCCTTTCCTCCTCTCCTTCCCTCCAAGCGTACTCTCCGACAGGATGGACTGGGCTGGTGACTCAATACCCCGCTGCCCACCTCAGAGGGTATCCTCTGGGTGGGGGATGGATTCTCCCCATCACCCCATCATAGGGGTGAAGGGCATTGGTCCACCTGAACTCGGCTCGCTCTCTAAATGTCATAGGCCAGAGTTCTCTCTCTTGCTGCTCCCAGGACAGAGCTAAGTATACTCCTCTCACTCCTAGGACACACATCAGCATAGACTCCCATAGAACTAACTGTCACTTACAGGAATGGGCTGCTAAATAGGCTTAGCCCCACCCCTCATGACGTCAGCAGGACCTCCCCTCTGTCTCACGCCCGCAGCAGAGTCAGGGGCCTGCATCTATCAGTCAGGGCAGGGCTTGAAGGGGGGGGAAACCCATGATTACTACTGGTGCCTGCCTCTAACAGGACTTACCACAGTAGGAGGAAGATATGTATAGCCTGTGCTGTTTACAGGGGGTTACACTCTCCCTCTGGTGGAATCCAATGGTCCCCACTTGGACCTAGCTCTAGCAGCACCATCCTGTGGCGAACAACCTCGGAAACAGCACATATTATGGTAGTGTTAGCATAACATTGGCATATGAGGTAGTTCAAGAAAACAAACACAGTTACTCCCAACGTGGAGAACCCTACTAATAATGTTTGGGATCTGGCTTTCTTACCCTTCTGCCATTGTGATCCGTGATGGTCAAAAAGAACGATTGCACCGACTCATGCTCCGGTCGATACATCATGCTGTGCATGTATATAAACCTCCCTATGCTCCAGATCCTAACCAACTCACTTATTTTGTCCTCGTTATGATACCCTCCCTGACCAAACTTGGTCCGAAGATACTCCTGCACAGCTTCTCTGAGCCAGCTATCCCGATTTTCTTCTATTTCCCTCATAATGGGCTCTGGCACATAAGGGTACTCGTATCCATGTGACTGCCTATACCTGGCCACTATGGCTCTGTCGACACGGCTCAATTTAGTGAGCTTGCGGTGACCCGCCCTGCTTGGCAGTACCCAAAACTCTGGCTCTTCCGGAGCAATTTCATCATACAGTATACTGGGACCTTTGGGTTTAATGAGTTTCTGCTCGATCTCTCGGAATCTATGGTCTATCTCATCCTCCACCTCCTGAGGAGTAAAGGCACTCGTCGCCCACCAATGATCTACGATGTTGCTCCTAATGAGCAGGAACCGTGTACGGTCCATCCCTTCATGGTACCTAGTAAACAGGGGCGCCCACCATTTTTCACGGTGCTCGTATTCTGTGGACTGACTAGTGTGCTCTACCTCAGACTCTGCCTGCGAGGAAACACTGGACGTCCCCGCCTCAGTAGAGCGCGAGCAATCTCTCCTCCCCTTTGCATTGAAGTACCTAGTAGGGTTCATCTTTTGAACCACCTCCGGAACACGCCCAGCCTCTGCTGGAGTATGTGACCCTTGGGCTCTCCCTCTAGCTGTAAGGGAAAACGGTACAGGGTTAGACACAGGTATCACACGGTCATAAGGTATCTCCCCATCTGACCCCTCATCGCTCAACTCCCAGTCCCGCAAGTCCTTGGAGTACTTAGGGTATTTGCTTAGTTTATCCCCGCTAGGTCCCGGTGCAACACTCGTGATGGGGCATGGGCAGTGGCTGGGACTATGGAGCTAGTGGCTGGGGCAGGGGCAATGTTCATGTCATTGTCCAGCAAGCGGGTAATACCGCAACCAAGGGATGCTTTCTTGGGCGCTTTCTCCACCATGTGTCGCACCTCTCTCGATGGACCTTGGCTCTGCAGGGTGGCCATTGCAGCGGCCATGGCTACTCTCCGTGAGGAGAACAGCGCTTCCGGGCCTCGTTTTCCTGTGGAACCAGAAATGACATAATCAGCGGTGCCCATAGAATCTCCGTCCGCTCCGTGGTCACGCACCGGAAGTGAGTCGACGACCGGCAGGGGCATTGGCGGAGCATCCGGTTCACGGACGGACAAGTAGGCCGCAAGCCTCTCCTTCTCGTCCTCTTCGGTTGCTGCTTTCGCCTGGCGGGAGTAAGGGTGTGGTGGAGTCTCCTTACCGCTCCGCTGCTGTTTGGTGATCTTGGGATCCTCCGGGGTCGTCTCGGCCGCCATCTCCGCCGCATTGGGAGTCACCACGGCCGTGGGACTCTTACAGGCCTCCGGCTGCACCAGCGCCCGCCGTCGGAAGGTTTCCGGACTCGTCTGCTCCTTCTTGGTACCGCTGGGGTGGTTCGCCGGTAGGCGCATCGGCACCGATGGCACGCCAACCTCTTCCTCCGAGGATATCAGGATTGGTTCCTTCCCTAAGGAGTCACCAGGTTCTTCAGCGATACAACCAGTGGGTATAAGTACGAAACAGTCTCGCTCCGGTACCTCCACTGCGGTCGCGCTCTTCTCCGTTGACAGCTCGCTCGGTTGTACAGCGGGCTGGGCCTTGGTACCTCCCGTTTGGTTGCAACGGGGAACCAGGGCAGTCTTGTCTTTACCTTCCGCCACCTCCGTTAACATTCCCGGAGAGGCACCCCGCGGGGTCTCGATCAAAGGCCATGGCTCGTTCGGCCATAGATAAAACGTGCCACATTGAGGGCATCGTGCCTTGGTGCTTGGTACCGCGCCCGGTATCCCGTAGTGAACGCACAAACACCGGAGGTATTAGTGCTCAGCTACCTCCACTACCAATAAGCTTCCTGGCAGTTGGTAGATGGTAGTGCTGATCTCAGACATGGTTAGCTCCGGGGTTGAACAGTTCAGTGTTTCAGCTCCTTGCTCCTCGAATGCCAGACAGAAGTGAAGCTCTTCGCTCTCGCTTCCTGTCCCTCCCTTTGCTGAGGACGCTCCTGATTGGCTCTTCTTGTGCCCCCTCCCTCTGGTGGAATCCAGAGGCAGGGCCCTCCCTTTTTCAGTGTGACGCAACTTGGTTTGTTGACCAGTCACAGCACCGGAGGGTGGGCTTTCGGCTTTCTCACCGCTCAGCTCTTCTTGCAGGGGATCTGGGTTTGGCACCAAACCCCTGCACATTTCCCGTCACATTTCTCATATAGTTCTCTTGCACAATTCACGTGTGGGCTCTAGGATTGGCGGGAAACGCCAATTTAGATTGGCTGCTATCTGCTGGGCCGCTGATGGCGTCTTGGTTGCCATTTTGGAGGGTTCTTTGCTCCGCGGAGCACATGTAGTGACGGCCGCCATCTTCGATGCGCTCACCACATGTAATTGTGTACTCTCCTCAGTGTCTAGGGTGTAATTTGCTCCTAGACATGGACTAATCTCCTTGACACCTTCTACTTCTCTCTGCATGCTTATTCTGGTACCCACTAATATGAGGTGGTGTACCCCAGGCTAGGCAGAACTCCTTCTGTGTGTGTACTGTGCTCGATGTTCGTTCCGGTCAGTGCTCTGTGGTGCATTCTGTGGGTGCTAGCTAGCATACCGGGCATCTCCCTAGGTACGGGCGTCCCTCTATTGGCCACTCATAGTGCAGGCCGTGGGCCATGGTCCCTGGACTAGTTAGCAGGCTGACCCCCCCAGTTGCCTCACACTACCTGCCTCAAGGAACTAGGACAGCGATAGCTATGCACCCCTCTTACGCCACCCACTTAGGGCGCCCAGGGTGTACTGTGCGGGAGCGGCGATCCACGCTCCCCTGACTACCGCCGGTGTGCAATTGCGCCCTACGTTCCTCAACACTGGACCGGATAGTGCACATCACTCTTTCTGCTCTGCCTGGCTGTAAGCCTGACCTGTTTATCTCAGCAGCGCCTCCAAATGTAACCTTATTCCCCCCCCTAGACTCATCTGACATATCTAGGGTGTGTGAGGGCGGATTACATGTACTGGGTGGTGCGTACCTACGTGGAACAGGAGGGCCTGAGTCTCCCACGGTGGTGTGGGGGATAACAGGACCAGGCTTCTGGGGTAGTAGCCTCCATGCTTTCAGTGGTGGTGCAGCGCCTCCATCTTCTATATCTTCCCAGGGTATGGGGTAGGACCCGTATAGAAGAAAAGGACCCTGGTCCCAGGGTGGATGCTCCAGACTCACACAGCAGTCGTTGGTAAAAAGGTAATGTCTCTCTTTATTGGTTGAGCTGCGCCCGGCAGTAGCAGCAACAAGCAGCCACAACAACAACAGCAATGTTCTCAATTCATATGACCCTCCACTCTGTACAGGCCTTTCCTCCTCTGCTTCCCTCCAAGCATACCTTCCAATAGGATGGACTGGGCTGGGGCCTCATTAACCCGCTGCCCACCTCAGAGGGTATCCTCTGGGTGGGGGATGGATTCTCCACATCACCCCATCATAGGGGTGAGGGGCATTGGTCCACCTGAACTCGGCTCGCTCTCCAAATGTCATAGGCCAGAGTTCTCTCTCTTGCTGCTCCCAGGACAGAGCTAAGTATACTCCTCTCACTCCTAGGACAGACTTCAGCAGGGACTCCCATAGAACTAACTGTCACTTACAGGAATGGGCTGCTAAATAGGCTTAGCCCCACCCCTCATGACGTCCCCTCTGTCTCACGCCCGCAGCAGAGTCAGGTGCCTGCATCTATCAGTCAGGGCAGGGCTTGAATGGGGGAAAACCCATGATAACTACTGGTGCCTGCCTCTAACAGGACTTACCACAGTAGGAGGAAGATATGTATAGCCTGTGCTGTTTACAAGGGGCTACACCTATTTTAAACAAAGGAATCAAAAATGTATATGAAGCCTGCTAGGGCCCTCCCATGGCAGAGAGTCTCATTTGACTTTTGTGTGTATGATTATACTCTGAATCTGTACAGGCAATAAACTACTTATTATCCACGAACCCATGTTTGTGAGTTTGCAAACAATGACAGCCTCCCATTTGAAACAGATCATTTTTTGGCATTCTCAAGAAAATCAATATCGGTGGGTAGATTTAGAAAATATATTTAGGAGCTCCGCAGCACTCCCAGCCATTCTGTGGCATAATAAGCCAACAAAAAGCCCTAATATGGTGCAATCTATGGAAAGACTAACAGATAATGTGAGACATAACTCAAAAAATTTGAAAAAGTTTGGGAGCCCTGGCACTCTAGGAGGAATAGGTGAATTTTTGAGTCACTGCATACTGAGGGCTGTATTTTTTCTTTGAGAGCTGGTAATTCTGTGTAATTTGTGAATTTGTGATGTCAGGCGTAGTTGTAGTTTTGTATTTTTGATACTGGTGTTGAATGGGTAGAACCTACCCCCCTTCCCTCCCCCCCCCCCACACACACCTTTCTCTATTTCTGTATCACTTTCCCTGTGTTTTTCTACAAATTTAAATAGAAAAGAAGTTACAAAAAAAATTAATAAACACTAATTCCACCAGGTTGATTTTCCTTTCAGTACTTTGTTCAGTGTCTCATGTTTGCACTTTTATTGGTCTGTGCTCTATACTGTACTGTCTTTTGGATATTTTCAAAGTGGCATCTTTGTCTTTTCCAATAATTTTGAGTCACCATGCAGTTTCAAAGCTTCAGAGCACCGAGACACTCTGTAACTTAATGCAAATAAAGAAACACGCAAAAGGAAAAAAGGAACTAAAGGCAAAAGGAGAAACAAGGGGGCCTTGCTTCTCCTTTTGCTTTCATTTCCTTTTTTCCTTTTTTTTTCTCCCTTGTGTTGCCTTGCTCCACAGCCTCAGTTAGTACTGTATTTATCGCCTGGTTTTTGTTTTTCCTGTATTTTCTGTGTAGACATTATCTATATATAGTCTCTTTTTTTTTTGCTAGTTTTTAGTTCATGTCTTTTGTGCTTTTTTCATCCTTATTCCATTTTTTTGGCCTCAGTTAGTTTTTAGATTTGTGTTCTGTATATTCTCATGTATGTAATTTGGTTCAGATGATCTGTTGTGTCATTAGTTTATCTTGTGTGTTTTATTTATATGCATTTTGTTTTAATGATTATTTTTCGGATTCAATTTGGTAATTTTTAGTACTTTTTTTCTTTGTGATTTTACTTTCTTTGAGTGTTGAGGACCCCCATTATTACAGTCAAGCACCTAATTAATGATTTCACTGAGTGTATCAAACTTTGAGTTTTGAAAAAGATCAATTATCACCATTTTTTGCTGTTAGTTGTGATGAATCAACTGATTTGTGCTCAACTACTTGTCTATGCGTCATATATAGCTAAAGATAGTGTGGAAGAAGAAACTTTATTTTCTCAAACCTTGAAGAACTAAAACTGATGATATCTTTGAAGCTGTGTCGAAATTCTCGAAGCAAATGAGCTGAATTGGAAGAAATTAGGGTCCTATAAATCTCTAGAACAGAGATTTTCTCTCAAAATCCTCCCACCAGGTAAGTTGGCAGGAAGGTGTTGCGAAGCTGCCAAGAAGCGGCGAGAGGGGACATAGAAAAAAAATGCAAATTTCCTGCATCAGACGGATGTCGGAAGTCTCCGGAGCTGATACACATTAATACCAGCACCAGAGGACCCCGGCATGAATCACATGCAATAAAAATGCATGTACAGGCAACTTCATTACCTTAGCGGCTAACCGCTATGGCAATGAAGGGGTTAAGGAACAACAGCAGCTTTTTGGGGGGCAGAGATGATGAGTGAAGCATGTACTTGGTCCTTCACTCACCCCCTCTGCCCTCAATAAACATTACAATATGTACTTACCACCAATACACAACCCACCCCTGTGCCCCCACATAAAAGCATTTTTTATACTTTTTATAAACAGGATTGGTACCAGAGGCCAGCGGGGGATCCTGGGTGTGTACCCTGCGAGTGTCCATGGGCCTCCAGGTGGTCCTTGTGGGTGTCTGGGGGCCCTTCGGTGGTCCCCACAGGTTTCTGGAGGACCTTGGGAGGTGTCATGGGGTCCTCTGGTGGTCTCTGTGGGTGTCCGAGGGGTCCTCCGGTGGTTCCCGCTGGCCTGTGGTACCAATCCTGTGCCTAAAAAAACACACATATGCATACTTTCAAATAAATACATACCCCCTCCCCAATTAATACAGTTCAGTAATGGGCAAAATCACTATTATCCAGATATGGATAATACAGAAGCTCATTTGCCCATTATAAAATAAAACATTAGCCAGCCAACATAAATAAAGTAAATACACCTTTCTACTTACCCATGCTATCATGAATGGCATCCTCATCAGCGTACTGCAGGGCCATGTCCTCTGATGCCAGCAAGAATACATGAAAAAATACAATCTAATGGCCCCTAACCCCTTAATCACCTTAAAGGTTAATAACCGCTATAGTAATTAAGGGGTTAACCCACCCTCCCCCACTACCCACCCGGGAGGCCTAACCACCCACCCTGAGACCACTCTACCCACCCTGTACCCATTGATTGGTTTAGTGGTACATCATACCCATGATAAGCCACTATATCACTCAATGGTCACCCTAATAAAAAGCATGAAGGCCAAAATTACACAATAATAAAAGATATACTCAAGAACCTAAACACCCAAATTCAAGAAATAAAAGCACTTGCCAACCAATTAAATACATAAATAAAAGCACACCCCAATTCAAGAAAAAAAGCACTAGCCAACCAATTAAATACATTAATAAAAGCACACCCCAATTCAATAAATAAAAGGACTAGCTAACCAATTAAATACATAAATACAAGCACTAACCAACCAATCAATTTAATAAATAAAATCACTAACCAACCAATCAATTTGATAAATAAAAGCACTAACCAAACAATCAATTTAATAAATAAAAGCACTAACCAACAATAAATTTAATAAATAAAAGCACTAACCAACAAAACAATTAATTAATTTTAAACATTATCCAATAAAACAATTAATATATTATAACCACTAGCCAACAAATCAACTAATTAATAAAACCACTAACCAACACAACAATTAAAACCAGTAGCAAACAACATTTAATAATTGAATTAAAACACTAAATTGGAAAATGAAATAACAAGCCATCGAAATTGCAAACAATTTAAGCCAAACAATAAACAGAAAACTAAAAAACAAAAAATCAATAAAAATAAAGCATTTATCAAAAAATTTAATGGCTGTCACTGTATTGATCTGTACCCTAAACGGCCATAGATTAATACATTATCAGTCAATGGGTTATGAAAAACAAAAAACATAAAAAATACAATAAAAAACCCTGTAAAATTAAAATTACATACAATCAATATTTTTATTACCTTTAGAAGTGTTGACCCTTCGAATCCTGGCGTTTCTGCAAACTCTCGTACCGTGACGTCATCAAAGTCAATCCAACGCCATCCACCTTGAAAATCCGGAACAGGTAACACAATTCTTCTTTCTTTTATCTTCTATCACCGTCTTCTTTCTTCATCTGTCATAATTTCTTTATTTTATTTCATCTTCTATCTTCATCTGTCAATCCAAAACCCAATGACAAATCCAGAACTGGATGTTCTCTCGTCGTCTTCTTCCTTTTAAATGAGGCGTCCAGGCCTTATATAGGGCCTGCAACATAACATTTTAGGTCAGATGGTACAGCTCCAATCTGATTGAATGTTGTATCATGTGCCCGCCTCCTTTTTTTTGGTTAAGGATGTAACGTCATCTCAAAGGGAAGTATGTCACATCTTTAAAACTATATTATTAGCTATAACCAGTGGTCAACAAATCACCCAAAATCCTACTCGCCGAACAAAAAAATCTACTCGCCACCTAGCCCCGCCCCCAGTCCCGCCCCGAGTCCCGCCCCCAGGCCTGCTTTTTTTTTTTTAAATGAATAAATTCCTAGTAAGAACAACATTCGTTTTTGACATTAGTTTATTTATTGTATTACATTATACTACAATTAGTCCTTGTTACTTGTGTGTGTGTGTTTGTGTGTTTGTGTGTATGTGTGTATGTGTGTATGTGTGTATGTGTGTATGTGTGTATGTGTGTATGTGTGTGTAAATGTCGGATTTAGAAAAAAAAGCCAGATGTGAATGACTAGTTTCCTGAACCCCATAACTAGTGCCTGGACGCCCCCGCATCACAATATCTAAAGCAGCAATCCCACCTGGGATCTTACCTGATCCGCAGTCCCTCAATGTCCAGGTACCCTCATTCCCGCAATGTTATACATTGGAGGGGAGGTGGTCGTTACCGGTCTTCTGGTTTAGGGGGGATTCCGATGTCTTCCGTGTGAAGCTCGAGAGTTAGATCTGGAAGAAAGCAGTACAGGTTATTTCGGTGTAGGTATAGGGCAGTTAAGATATATAGGGTAAATAAGAGATCCAGAGTGTGAGAGAGAGAGAGTGTGGGTGAGAGAGAGAGACAGACAGAGGGAGAGAGAGAGTGGGTGAGAGAGAGAGAGAAAGAGAGAGACAGAGAGAGAGAGAGACAGAGAGAGACAGAGAGAGACACACACACACACAGAGCAGCACACACACACACAGAGAGAGAGAGAGAGAGAGAGAGAGATACAGAGAGAGAGAGAGAGACACCGAGAGAGAGAGAGAGAGAGAGAGAGAGAGACACACACAAACACACACAGAGAGAGACACACACACACACACACACACACACACAGAGAGAGACACACACACACACACACACACACAGAGAGAGACACAGAGAAAGAGAGACACAGAGAAATAGAGACACAGAGAAAGAGAGAAAATTAGAGAGACACAGAGAGAGAGAGAACACACACAGAGCGAGAATGAGAGACAAAAACAGAGAGAGAGTGACAGAGAGAGTGCGATAGAGAGAGAGCGACAGAGAGAGGGTGACAGAGAGAGGGAGAGGGCGACAGGGAAAGGGTGAGGGTGACAGGGAAAGGGTGAGGGCGACAGGGATGGGAGAGGGTGACAGGGATGGGTGAGGGCGACAGGGAAAGGGTGAGGGCGACAGGGAAAGGGTGAGGGCAAAAGGGAAAGGGTGAGGGCGACAAGGAAAGTGTGAGGGCGACAGGGATGGGTGAAGGCGACAGGGAAAGGGTGAGGGCGACAAGGAGAGGGTGAGGGCGACAGGGATGGGTGATGGCGACAGGGATGGGTGAGGGCAACAGGGAAAGGGTGAGGGCGACAGGGAAAGGGTGAGGGCGACAGGGAGAGGGTGAGGGCGACAGGGAAAGGGTGAGGGCGACAGGGAAAGGGTGAGGGCAAAAGGGAAAGGGTGAGGGCGACAAGGAAAGTGTGAGGGCGACAGGGATGGGTGAAGGCGACAGGGAAAGGGTGAGGGCTACAGGGAAAGTGTGAGGGCGACAGGGAAAGGGTGAGGGCAACAGGGAGAGGGTGAGGGTGACAGGGAGAGGGTGAGGGCAACAGGGATAGGGTGAGGGTGAAATGGATGGGTGAGGGCGAAAGGGAGAGGGTGAGGGCGACAGGGAGAGGGTGAGGGTGACACAGGGAGAGGGTGACACAGGGAGAGGGTGACAAAGGGGAGGGTGACACAGGGAGAGGGTGACACAGGGAGAGGGTGACAGGGAGAGGGTGACAGGGAGAGGGTGACAGGGAGAGGGAGAGAGGGTGACACATTCACAGACACACAGACTCACTCACAGACACACTCACTCACAGACACACACACTCACAGACACACACACTCACAGACACACATACTCACTCACAGACACACACACTCACAGAAAACACATAACAGACAACACACCAAAACAGACCACACACACACACTCAAAGACACAAACACAATAACAAGACAACACACACTAAAGACAACACACACACACACACACACACACACACACACACACACACACACACACACACACACACACACACAGTCACACAAACACACAGTCACTCAGTCACACACACACGCACACACACACACAGGGGGCTATGCACTAAGCTCAATGGATTTGCGTTCTGATGTTCAAAAAAAACACATCCGTTAAAAAGTGAGGTCGGGGACGCTATTCACTAAGGCCTTGAGCCCATTTTTTAACGTACGTGCTCAAAACACCCACAGCATACGTGTTGCTTTTTTCCCCCCTGCTAGCGTTCTTAGGGGGTTATGCACTAAGCAGTCATAAGTGCTTTTAAGTGAGATAAAAAGCCATTATAGCGTGATATTGCCTGCTGTGAGATTCACAAAGCAGTGATAAGTCTTTTAAGTGAGATAAATGCCTTTATAGCGTGATACTGTCTGCTATGAGATACACAAAGCAGTGATAAGTGCTTTTAAGTGGGATAAAAAGCCATTATAGGGGCTATGCACTAAGCTCCGAGTTTCACGCTGGCCTGAAAAAAATTAGCATGTCCTATAAAAAATGAAGCCGGCGGCGCGATTCACTAAGACCCTCAGCCCATTTTCTATCGGACGTGCCCAAAACTGGCTTATCGTGCTTGCAATGTTTTTTCCCTCTGCTAGCGCACTGAAACTTCCCGTACGCTAGCTGATAGAAAAAATAAGCTGCCTGTGACATTTGCATGGAGATTCTGCATCTCCATGCAAGGCTGTTACAGGCGATCGTACACTAAAGAACTAAATTTTAATTATAGTGTAGATGAGCAAGGGGGTCTCCGGAGCTGAACAGCATTGGTTTCAGGTCCGAGGACCCCCTACTTCAGAAGATACAGGCCCCATTATGGGTTGCCATTATCCCCTGCAGAATTTCAATATCCCTGTCACGTGACGCGGACGCTTGAAAGAGCAGGGGATACCGGCACCCCATAACGGGGCCTGTATCTCCTTAAGTAGGGGGTCCCGGCTGACCACACTGTCCAGGGGTCCCCGCTGTGCTTCATTTGCCTTTAAGATGACTTCACTAAATCCAAGATGGCCGGCGTCACATGGTATTTCAGCCAATCAGAGTGTGGAAATGGTTCCCATGATCTGATTGGCTGAAATACCATGTGACGCCGGCTTCGTCACATCATCTTAAAGGCAAATGAAGCAAAGCCATTCTGATTGGCTGGCATCATTCCCTTTAAGTGACGTCATGTAAAAAAAAAAATTAAATCGGAACAGGGTTTGAACAGCCATCAGGTGGCTGTTAACCATTTTGAGGCTAAATGTGACGTCACAAGCCCTATTTAAGGCCGTGATGCCTCATTTGAGCCCAAGAAGACGACGAGACAACATCGGTTGGGATTTACCATGGGGTTTTTTTGGATTGACAGATGAAGACAGAAGATAAAGAAGATCAAGAAATTGTGACAGATGAAGATAGAAGAAGGTGATTAAAGAAAGAAAAAAGAAGATTTGGGTACCTGATCCGGATCTTCATGGCGGATGGCATCGGATGCTGTTGGAGGCCTTCATTGTACGTGGGCTTCCTGTAATCCCTGGAGTCGGAGGGCCACCTCTTCTAATGGTAAGTAATATATTGAATGTTTGTAAATGTCTCATTTTACAGGTTTCTTCATTGGATGTGTTTTTTGATTTTTTTGGGGGAGGCACATTGACTGATAATATATTAATCTGTACCACTTTAGGGTACAGATGAATACATTATTATGACAATATTTGGGGGGCATTTGTGGCTTGGTATTGCTGTTGGTTTTTTTAATTTCAATTTCTTATGTGGATGTGATTGTTTGTTTTTTTCCTGCTTAATGGTAATAAAATGTTTGTGATTGGTGTTCATTTGTAGTTAATGTTGTATTATGTTAGCTAATGCGTTTAATGGTTATTTCAGATATTGTTTGAATTTATTTCTTTGTCTTTTAATGTTTACATTCATTAATGTTGTAGTAATTCATTGGTTTGATTGGTTAGTGTTACTATTCATTTTGAATTGGTTTAGGAATGAATTCATTGTTGATGTTGTTACTGCTTGTATTCATTGGATTAGCTGGCTACTGTTTTTATTTAGGTATGCTAATGCAGTGTTTAATAATGGGCAAATAATCTATTATCCATATCTGGATAATAGTTATTTTGCAACAAAGCAGAAAAAATATATCAGATCAGGGTACAAATACCCACTAGCAATGCAGTAAAGTGGTCTGTATGGGGTACCATCAAGTAACCGCTCCCAACACTGTGAGAGGACAGTTACCACCAATACTAATTAAAAATAAAAGATAATAAATACTTTATTCAAAAATGATACATTCGACGCAGTAACACTAACTCTAATTATCATAAAAACAATTAAAACACTTAACGGGTGAGTAAGGTACAGGGATATCTGAGTTACAATTCCAAAATATTTTTTAGTATTATATATCCCTTAACCAAATGTCCTGATCACAGCAGATAAATAGAAATAATCGTCTAGTCTCCAAAGTAAGAACTCTTACAGATGGGACCAATAGTACTGGTCTTCAGTCAAATTCAGGGATCCAACAACAGATTTTCAAGGAATGGGCATACTGCCCGAAACGCGTTGGTGGACCCCTGCTGTGACTTAGGGGGGACTTTTGGTCCACTTTTTATGTAATAAATAATAATTTTTGCTGCTGCATACCGCAAGCCTCCTTCTGTTACTTCTGGCAGTGCACTGCCTTATTTTTCTACCTGTTCCTTCCACGATAAGGCCACAATAATGCAAGTCCATGCTGACCATCCTCACCATCCCAGACAAACTGTGTAACGGCTGTGTGAGGGACAAAAGGCTGTAATCAGCCACACGACCGCATCCCCGGTCAGGAAACTCCGACAGCTGTTTCACGACTATGGGCTTCTTCCGGGAGTATGATTGTTGCTGCAACTTGGCATTTTTAAAGCTCAGCGCATAGAGTGATGTCATAAACTGGCTACTTCCATTTATTGGTTGGATCCAGACAGATCATGGTGTTGGATGACATCTAGTGCTGAGGCTAAGGAGCCAATCACTTGTAGTGGTGCATACCAGACTGTTTAATACACAATATGCCAAAGATTGTTAAAGCCTAAAACTTAAGCAAAAAATAATTAGCGACATTGATTAAACAGCATAATACAGATGGTCATGCATTACACCCCCACCTTACAACACACATAAGAGCATACCGTGCACGAACCAGACCAGGGTCAAGTAAGAAATAAAAGAAAGAGAACACCAAAAGGCATGTAGTAAACACTCTATAGAAAACACACAGAGATAAATAAAAGATAATAAATAAAAAATAAAACAAGGAAATACACCTGTCTAAAACCTATATATAGACTAAAAAGGACAGAGTTCAAAAGGATCCCCAGAGAGCAGAGACCCAAAATGGACATGCATGTATACTGAGAGAGGAAGATCTAGAGAAAAATAGCGTAACCCATATAATCATTAAGTCCCCGGGGCATAAGTGAACCCAACTGTGTAATCCACCTACACTCTGTTTTAAGCAAATTTTCACTAGATCTCCCTCTCTGATACCCAGTGACACCTTATCAATGGCAAATGCTGCCAAAACTGAAGGGTCAGAGTTGTGTATAGACATATAATGTCATGCAACACTAGTGATCTTTTTACCAGCCAATGTATCATGAGATGCGTTTTTAATATTCCGAACATGTTCTAGTATTCGGAATCGCAATTCTCGCATGGTCATGCCTATGAATATAAGTCGGCAAGGGCAGCTCATGTAACTCCCTTTGATTTACAGTTCTAAAGGGAATGAATATCAAATTCCTTTGTCCTTAAACTTAGATGTTTGGGACACGTGCTGGCAAGCCGAGCACATGCCGCATTTGAAAAAAACATTTCTGATATTTTGGCTTAGAAAGGTACTGGAGGGAGTGGGAGTGTAGTGGCTCCTAACCAATTTGTCTCTTAGGTTATGAGACCTCCTACTCGTTAGACTAACAGAGCTGCCCAAAACCAAACATAGGTCTGCATCGGATAGTAAAATATCCCAGTGCTGATTAATGATCCTCCTCAGATTTGCCCACTGACAATTATAAGTTCCAATGAAGCGGATCGTGGAGTCTCCAGGTCCCCGAACTTTAGGGATCAGCAGGGAATTCCTATCCCTGTGTAGATTGGTCTGGAATCCCTGGCTGATCTGAGTTTGACTGTATCCACGGTCCTTAAAGTGCTTTTTTAGTTCTTTTGCTCACTCTCTAAAGATTCCATCGGTGTTATGCTTTAAACGCAAAAATTCACCACCCGGAATTCCATTAATTTGGTGAGCCGGGTGTGAGCTGGATGCATGTAATACAGAATTAGTAGCTGTTTTTTTCCTGTGTACTGCACCGACAAACTTTATTCGAGCAAATACCCGGTATGTACCTGGCAGATACCTGGAATGTGCCGCTCCTCACCTCTGACAAGCCCCGTTGCGTTTGCCTTCCCAGCCTGGGTTCATGCCTGGCTGACGGGCGGCTGATCTGTTAAATGATAATGATTAGAATTTAATAGGCTGCAATGCTTCGCGTGTCTACCAGATGGCATAAATTCATGAATTGTAATGCAGTATATATATATATACTGTGCAGTATTGCAGCCAGCGGGAATAAAATGCTTCAATCCCTGCTTGGAAAATACCTCAATGCACTCGGGCAGAAAACAGTCACAAACCTCAATACACCCGGGTATACCCGAATTCGTGGGACTAGCCGAGCTCGAATAAAGTGTGTCGCCAGTGTATGTCTGTAATAATACACCCATCAGGATCAATACTAATCTGGAGATCTAGAAACTCCACAGTCTTTTTGCTCCATTGTGTGGTGAGTTTGATGTTATGCCCGCTGTGGTTGAGAAGGTCGACGAACACCTCCAACTCTGCAGCAGAACCCTGTCAGAGAATGAAGATGTCATCGATATATCTCAACCACAGCAGGACGTGACTGGTAAGAAAAAGATTATCGTCAGTAAACACCACCTCCCTTTCCCACCACCCCAGGAAGAGATTTGCATAGGAGGGCGCACAAGTTGCACCCATCGCCGTTCCCCTGACTTGAAGGTAAAACGAATTCTTGAAAACAAAATAATTGTGTGTAAGTATAAATGATAAGAACTGTATGAGTGTGTCCACAAGGCCGGAACTCAGACTCTGCATCGACAGGAAGTATTTGGTGGCGTGTAATCCATCCTGGTGTTGAATACATGTATAGAGACTCTCTACATCAGATGTCGCCAGAATAGTCTCCCCGTCGACCGTCACCTGGTCCAACCTTGACAACACATCCATTGTGTCATGGATGTATGATGGAAGGCTCTCTACTGATGTACGTAGAAAGCAGTCAAGAAAACGGCAGATGGGCTCGGACAGCCCTCCTATGCCTGAAACAATAGGTTGTCCTGGGGGGCGGGAAAGGTTTTTGTGAATTTTTGGCAGTAGGTATAGGGTAGGAACCACAGGGTGCTTTGAAATAAGACCTTCATAGTTACGTTTCATCAGTGTGCCAATTGAAAAAGCCTCCAGAAGAATCTTGTCTAGGGTTGCCTTGAATCTTAATGTCGGGTCTCCCGGAAGCTCCTGATAACACATACGGTCCCGAAGCTGTTTGTACACTTCTGCCACATAAAGATTTTTCGGCCACAGAACAATATTGCCCCCCTTATCGGAGGGCTTGATCTCAACTGTTTTCATCCGTTGTAAGCTATCTATTGCCAGCCTTCAGATTTAGTAAGGTTGGTCTTGTCTATCTTATCCTGTAATTGTGAGATAGCCTGACTGACAAGTTCCGAAAATACTTCAATCTGTGAAGACGTCTGTATAGGTGGACAAAACACCGATTTTGGTCTTATATGTTTTGCAACCGCCAATTCATTGGTTGTAGATTCTGTGCTTTCCACAGCCAATGATACCAAGATGTCAAGATTACGTTCATGAGTGGATGTCAAACTTTGAGTTTGGGATACTTCATCCTCTGCAGATTTAAGATAGTGAGGCCTATGCAGAGAACTGCAAGAATGGCCATTCGCCAGACTTAGAACTCTCCATGTTTTTGGCGGATTCCCCTCGCAGTATGGAGGAAAGTTCGCATATCTGGGAGAGGAATCCGGCAGAGAGATGGCGAGCCCTGGCGAGAAGGGCTCCGCTGGTGAGATCTGTCAGCAGAGAGCGAGATCCGCCTCTCTCTGCACAAATCTCGCTGGCAAATAAAAAAAATTTACATAACAAATCTATTACTATTGTAGATATGCAGGGGATCTCTGGAGATGAACCGTGTTGGTTTTATGTCCGGGGCCCCCCTGCTTACCGAGATACAGGCCCCGTTATGAGGTGCCGGTATCTCCTATGCATGGAGATAGCACGATCACGTGACATTTCCATTCATAGGAGATACCGTCACCCCATAAAGGTGCCTGTATCTCGGGAAGCAGGGGGTCCCCGGACATAAAACCAACACGGTTCATATCCGGAGACCCTATGCACATGTACACTATTAATAAAAATGCAGTAATGCTGCTTCATTACCTTAGCGGCTATCCGTTAAGGCAATGAAGGGGTTAAGTGACAGTAGCATGTTTATTGGGGACAATTGCCCCCAATAAACATAGCAAAACACAACACAATCAGCCTCTGTGCCCCCAACAACCCCTAAACCCCCCTTATATACATAACCCATAGTTATTTTTTTAGGCACAGGAATGGTACTATAGGCTGGCGGTGGCCCTCGGGTGTTTCTGCAGGGGTCCCCGCTTGCCAGCAGTATCAAGTCTGTTCCCCAAAAAAATTATTTAAAAACACAAATACTTCAACATAAATACACCCCCCCCCATCCCACTACCCACCCCCGTGAGGCATAACCACCATCACCCCTACACACCGGGAGGCCCACCCTCCATCCCTTGGGGACAAAACACCCTACGCCCAATACCCACATTCAAAACAATACACACACCCGCAATAAACATAACAATTATTAAAAAGCTATACATAACCCACCCACAACATATTGCAAATATATTGTGGTATTACTAAACCCCTTAATAACAATAACGCTTAATAAGCGCTAAAGTTATTAATGGGTTAAGTCACCC
>WSYH01004871.1:3766-49061 GCA_036426205.1 Ascaphus truei | reverse complement strand
AAGGCAGTGGGGGTGGGACAGAGACAGTCAGTGATGTAAGAGTGACAGTCCCAGTAAGGCAGTGGGGGTGGGACAGAGACAGTCAGTGATGTAAAAGTGACAGTCCCAGGAAGGCAGTGGGGGTGGGACAGAGACAGTCAGTGATGTAAGAGTGACAGTCCCAGTAAGGCAGTGGGGGTGGGACAGAGACAGTCAGTGATGTAAGAGTGACAGTCCCAGATAGCAGCTAGGGAGGACATATAATACACAAACATGAGGTTTCTTCCTAGTAGCAGTTGGTCAATTCCTCTGACGTTGTCTCTCTCTCAATGTTGTGCTCAGTCCTTCTAATGTCCCCTCTCTGTCACACAGTGAGAAGGTCCTTGGCGTCGTGCACAGCACCGGTCTCAGTGACCCGGGACCCGTGCGCTGGGAACTTGCCATCTGCTTGCTGGCTGCCTGGATCATCATCTTCCTGTGCATGTTAAAAGGCATTCGCAGCTCTGGCAAGGTGAGGGCTTCACACACTACAGCTCGTGTGTTGGGCTTGTCACATGGCTGGCTTCTTCCCCGCCTACTGAGCTCTCCTACCCACCACTGAGACCAAGTCTCCTCATCACAGAGCCCATCACCGGCTACTGAGCACTCGCACCCACCACTGAGACCAAGTCTCCTCATTTTGCTTGTTTTATTTGTTTTGTTTTCTTGATTTTTTTTTGTTTTGAGCCGTGGCGCAGCAAATCGCACTTCGTTGTAATCCAGGGGGAGCATGGAGGGAAATAACAAAAGAACAATCTAAGTGTAGACATTTTTGATATGTAAAATTTAAACTAATGTCTTGTCTTGGCTCGTATGTTGTGCCTACTTACAAGATGTAAGTTGTTTTCAAGCGGTTTTAGACACACACATGGTCTCTGCTAGGTTAATATTCTCCACTCTGTGAAGCGGTCTCCAACTGTCAGCTCAGCAGCCAAGTGTATGTGAAGAAAAGATACTCATAGTGCAGACCAATACAATGGTAAACTAACTTTATAATATAAAATGAACACTTACAATAAAAACGATTAAATTGTGCATTGTTCACAAGCTTATGTATCAGGGGGAGAAGAGTTATAGTTTAGCTTCAGGCTCACCCGCCTCTTCCGATGGAATCCAATCGATCAGCCTCTCTCTGCGTGCTGTGTCTCTGATGGTGGGCTGTTTGATCCAGGCTGTATCTTCCCGTGGGCTGTAGTACTCTCCTTCAGCTGCTGCACATCAGTGCTGCGCTTGGAGCTGCCCTTCGTGGGTGAATGATCTCGCCTCTCTCGCCGCCGGTACGTCACTGTCTCCGCTTTGTTCCGTCACGTCACTTCCGGTCGCGCTGGTTGGGATTTTTCAAATGGTGATCTCGCCTCTCTCCTCTCCCCTCTCGGGACGGCTCCCACTCTAACGCGTTTCGCCAGAAAAGGGTGTGTGGCTTCCTCAGGAGTGGTACCGCCCCTTAACGCTCGGTATCTTTAATATCCTCCTCAATTAGTATTTGATTGTAAACACTTGTACAAATCACTTAAAACACTTGTCTGCACTATTTGTTATCTCCGTTTCTATACAATAGTGAGAGCACTTATTGAGAATCAAATTCGCTGATGGGTTTACAATTTAACCTCTTCCTTACTCTATAGATGTGGAATATATTCAATCCTAGTAATCTTATATTGAATAAATAAAGGATGATCTCTACAATCAAAAGGAGATCAAGGGGTTTAGGTTTTGTCCTTAATCTGGACTTGTTAGGTGGAGGGAATATGTTATTCAATAGGTCAATTTTGATAGGATCTAAATTGATCCCATTTTTCTTGCAGGGAATAGATTGCTAAATTGTAAATATCAATCGGGAGTCAAGGAAAAATGGAGAAAAAAAGGGGGAAAAAGAAGGAAAAAAAGGGGGGGAATAGGGGGAAAAAACCTTTATGATAGATCCTAGGGGCCTTAGAGGATTAACAATCCAACATGAACTATTTGAATTGTATAAAAATGGGAGCTCCATCATATATATGGATACCTATACTATCATACATATTCCGCCAGGGTTATCAAGAGGGGTTGATGGTATATTCAATGTACAAATTAAATATATGAGAAATACATGACCTTTTTGATATCAATTTTCACAGTACAAGTATTAAAGTCAATAAATCGTTAGGACTTATAAAGCCCTATATTCTGTAGCACTTCTTCAATATACATATATACAGAGTCTTTATACAAATGCAGAAAAAAACTTTCCAAACACTTCATGGAAAAGCACCAGGGGGACACCGCAGGTCTGACGTACATGCCTATAGAACATGTTGCGGGCCACTGGCGGGGGGAAGATCGCAATCTGGAACTCGTTAAGAGGGAAACTTTTTGGATTCACAGGTTGCGGACCCTCTCCCCCAGGGGCCTGAACATGGAAATAGAGCTGGCACCATTTTTGTAGATTAAAAACCATTGGATGTTACTAACTGGTATTTTGCTTTCTCCATCTTCTGTTGTCTCTTTCCTTTTTTTCATCTCCCACAGCACGCAATGAACATCTGTTATCCAAATGTTTATGTCATTGTTGTCACTCTAGCCTAGCTCCCCCAGACATACACACAATATGAAAAGTTTTTTTCTGCATTTGTATAAAGACTCTGTATATATGTATATTGAAGAAGTGCTACAGAATATAGGGCTTTATAAGTCCTAACGATTGTTAATCCTCTAAGGCCCCTAGGATCTATCATAAAGGTTTTTTCCCCCTATTCCCCCCCTTTTTTTCCTTCTTTTTCCCCCTTTTTTTCTCCATTTTTCCTTGACTCCCGATTGATATTTACAATTTAGCAATCTATTCCCTGCAAGAAAAATGGGATCAATTTAGATCCTATCAAAATTGACCTATTGAATAACATATTCCCTCCACCTAACAAGTCCCAGATTAAGGACAAAACCTAAACCCCTTGATCTCCTTTTGATTGTAGAGATCATCCTTTAATTATAATTTCAATATAAGATTACTAGGATTGAATATATTCCACATCTCTATAGAGTAGGGAAGAGGTTAAATTGTAAACCCAGTCAGAGAATTTGATTCTCAAATAAGTGCTCCACTATATGTATAGAAACTGAGATAACAAATAGTGCAGACCAAGTGTTTTAAGTGATTTGTACAAGTGTTTACAATCAAATACTAATTGAGGAGGATATTAAAGATACCCGAGCGTAAGGGGCGGTACACTCCTGAGGAAGCCACACACCCTTTTCTGGCGAAACGCGTAGAGTGGGAGCCGTCCCGAGAGGGGAGAGGAGAGAGGCGAGATCACCATTTAGAAATCCAACCAGCCGCGCCCGGAAGTGACGTGACGGAACAAAGCGGAAGTGACGTACCGGCGGCGAGAGAGGCGAGATCATTCACCCGAAGGGCAGCTCCAAGCGCAGCACTGATGTGCAGCAGCTGAAGGAGAGTACTACAGCCCACGGGAAGATACAGCCTGGATCACACAGCCCACCATCAGAGACACAGCACCGCAGAGAGAGGCTGATCGTATTGGATTCCATCGGAAGAGGCGGGTGAGCCTGAAGCTAACTAACTCTTCTCCCCCTGATCACATAAGATTGTGAACAATGCACATATTAATCGTTTTTATTGTAAGTGTTCATTTTATATTATAAAGTTTAGTTTTTACCATTGTATTGGTCTGCACTATGATATCTTTTTCTTCACATACACTTGGCTGCTGAGCTGACAGTTGGAGACCGCTTCACAGAGTGGAGAATATCTAACCTAGCAGAGACCATTGTGTGTCTAAACCGCTTGAAAACAACTTACATCTTGTAAGTAGGCACAACATACGAGCCAAGACAAGACATTTAGTTTAAATTTTACATATCAAAAATTGTCTACACTTAGATTGTTCTTTTGTTCTATTTCCCTCCATGCTCCCCCTGGATTACAACGTAAATCCCATTTAGCAACATGCATCATAGTTTTTGAGTGTAAGCTCCTCGGAGCAGGGACTTCTCTTCCTAAATGTTACTTTTATGCCTGAAGCACTAATTCCCATGACCTGTTATTTATATTATTTGTTATTTATTTGATTACCACGTGTATTACCGCTGTGATGCGCTGTGTACATTAATACCGCTATATAAATAAAGACATAAATACAATATAATATCTATCACTTCCATGTATTGATCTTTTTGGACCTGAGATTTTATTATTGATTTATAGAAGCATTATTCTGTCCCGAACTGAATAATGTGGTAACGGTGGCGTCACCGCGTCCCTGACAATATACCAAGTGTCGCACACTGATTGTTAGTGCAAAATCAGGCGCAGGAATCTCATTTTAAACTGCCCGTGTGTGCTAACCTGACATTTCTCCATCAGCAGCGGTTTCCGCGCGTCAAAATCGTCCGCCAAATTCAGCGCAGCGTAAACCCTAAAACATCCGTTTATATTGTTGGCGCAGAATTCAGTTGCAATGTATAAATCCCAAAATGTATTGGACACAACGCGGAGATGTCATTATACTCTGTGATCCGCTTGTGCGCGCCAAAAATATCAACCATTTATTCAATCAGAGAAAGCGGCGTTTCCGTCCTAACCAGCGCGTCATTATACAGGTAACACAATGTTATTCTAAATAATATTACACTAATAATCTATATTTACTAACACTATTTACAAATGACAAATACACATTTCCGTGCCTTTACCTTGCATCTCTCAGAGCTGGTCAGCGGGACGCAGTACGTCGCAATGAATTTCAAACATTGACCGGCAGTTTGGTCGCGGTGAGCGTCGCGGTGTGTAAGTCACATAACGGCCTTCGTACGATGCACATTTGGTGACGATTTGTGCTACTTTTAGCACTGAACCGTGGCCGCACAGAATAAATCCGGTATGATCTTAGTGTCTCGGCCGCAACGTGTAACCGGGTCACTGTCTTCGAATCTCCGCAGGTCGTCTACTTCACCGCAACATTCCCCTATCTTGTCCTTATTGTTCTCATCATCCGAGGAGCGACATTGGAAGGATCCATCGATGGAGTGAGATTCTATCTGACGGCCGACTGGAAGAGACTGCAGAGCGCTCAGGTACTGTATACACAGCGCCCAGGTACTATATACACAGCGCTCAGGTACTATATGGTCTGCAGCAATCCTTTTTCTGCCATTATTATATACTATCCCCCCCCCCCCCCCAGGAGACTGACGTGGGGGGAGTCTATAGCGAGTGTGTGTGATATTATACCACTATGGCGTCTTGACACAAGAAGCACCACTCAGGGACTTAAGCAGTGATCTGCTCATCCCTACACTAACCCACTGTGGTATATACTAACTTGGTTCATGTAACTAAGTAGATAGGGGTTCTATCTGTTATCTATACACTTATTACGCAGATACCTGTGGCTGTTCATAACACCTGACTTTACCCTGCATATATGATCAAGGGTAGAGCCAACACTTAACACACGAGTTTGGTGCCTTTTATTTTCGCTGCGCTTTTTTGGCCTACTAGCACATATCACCCTGGTACATAGTGTCCGCTTTATTTTAATTGAGTTAAGACTCCAATAAATGATATTTTAATTTACTCAATATACACACTGCATCCTACACTACCTCCTTCACTGTTTTTGTGCACTGTTGAGTGCTCTCCGTTGGGGTTCCTTTTCTCTACAAGTATTAGTTCATTATCCACCCCTGATTGTAGCACCACAGATTTATCTTCCAGCAGTTGCGAGGGTATATTCCTTCCCTTCCCCCTCCCCAGCCTTCCCCTGAGTTCGTGATCACTATTAGCAGGAGCCAGAGTCTATAACACACAGGGGATTAAGGTGTTAATTACTTCCTCCTTCATAATCACAGCATCATAAAAAAAAAGTGCAGCGTGCAAGCCAAGTGTGCAGCGTGCAAGCCAAGTGTGCAGCGTGCAAGCCAAGTGTGCAGCGTGCAAGCCAAGTGTGCAGCGTGCAAGCCAAGTGTGCAGCGTGCAAGCCAAGTGTGCAGCGTGCAAGCCAAGTGTGCAGCGTGCGTTCTTTCTGCTGTATGTTTTTCTCTCCTGTGCTCGCTGTCACTCTTCAGTGTTAATATTGTTACAATGTTACTGTTAGGTCCAATCTTCTTGATCAGCCCTAGGGCAGGAAACCTTTTTACTCTTCCCGGGAGCTTTCATCACGGCACCGCTGTGTTCTTTTGGTCTCAGATATGATAGAGCGGGCCCGGAGAGGCAAGAATTCAGAGACGCACAATGCGGCTGATTTCTCACGCCTGTTTAATGATGGGACGGGGCGGTCTTTTATACAGGAAAGCAAGGAGAACAAAATGTTGTAAGTTCATTACATCTGTTCTTACAAATTGAGTTCCCACATATAGATTACACATCTAAAATTATATATATCATCTGGAAATGCCTTCCCTGGGCATTTTAAACATTGTACTGCTGGAAATAGGGATAAGGGTCAACGGCTATCAATGGGGTCACACATAAGGCTCGGTTCTATTTCTGTGTAAGGCCTGGGACATAGTAGGGTGAGCCTTGCTGAGCCGTGCTGAGCCGCGCTGAGCAGATGCACTTACCCCCTGAATCTGTCATCAGAGCGGCTTTAGCAGCCACTTCCGCATGCGTGCGGAGGCTCAGGTATTTTGTAGAGACAGGCAAATTTAAAATTTGCCACTCAGGGAAGCGGAGGCGCGGTCATGTGACCGCTCACATCCAATGGGAGCGAGGGACTAGCCCCGCCTCTGATACGCTTCTGGCCCGCCTCCGCCCCGCTTACGCACCGCCCCCAAAGCGCGCTCACTGCCTCGTCTGCCAGGACACAAAAAAGCTCCAGTTTGAGCAGGCGAGGCAGAGCAGGAGCGCGGATCAGCGCGGCCCGAGGCACCATGCCCGAGGCCTAAGACATGCTGAGCCAGCTGATCTAAAACTTAACGAGGCTACAATATTTAACTATTTTAGTCCCTGAGGAAAACAAAGCTGGCACATATTGCTTTAAACTTTTCAGTCCCTGAAGGGAACAGAGCTGACAGATACAATTTTTAACCTTACAGTTACTCCCTTAGCTGGCTTCTTAGCATGTTGCCTTGTTAACTCCCCTTTACTCCTCTGTGAGTTGGACTGCCCTCCTCCCCTTGCTACTTGGTGCAGTCCTTGTCCTCTTCCTGCTTGCAAAGGGAAGCACACTTCCTTTTCAGGCCAACAGCCACTGTGAGTAGCCACCTCTCTTACTGTTTTCCCCAGAACAATGGATTGTTTTTTCCCCTTCCCTTTATATTTGCTACCTCCAAATCCCCTTATGCTTTCTGTTTACCCCCTCCAATAAAGTTACCGAAAATAGAAAGGACTCTGTGTGCATTAAAAGGGGACAAGTTTAACTGCCTGATCCTACTCATTAGCTACAGAGAGCCTGGGCCAGAACAGCGTGCTAGCGAAGTGTACAGCGCACCCAGACTCACTCCAGTTAGTGGGAACACTCCGTTTTTGAATTTCATCATATTTAATATCACTTATGTAACGGATATATCCCCCCCACCCAATCGCAGATATAGCGGGGGTACAGAGACATATAATGTTACGCGGTATTTGGTGCTATACCTGTTGGCTCACAGGAGGGCTGAGCTTCCGCCACGGGGAACCTGGGGCAAATATACTATGGGTGCCGTTGGGATTTGGGTTTACCTCCCGAGCACTCCAGTGCCCGCTGCCGCAACTTCTCAAAGGGTCTAGCGCATCTTTGGCACGATCCCGATCCACTTCTGGAGATCCAGTAGGGGCGATCCCCTCCTGGACAGTCCAATTCTCTCAGCAACGATCAATGTTCGTGGGTACTACTAGCCAATAGATAATGGGGCAGGGTCCCTAGCCTAGGGCCTGTCCTACAAGACTCAGCTGATACTCAGGCTATCTGGGGCCTAGGGATTGCCTGGCCTGTGCAGAGAGTCACAGACCCCTGCACCCTACCCCCTCCTTCCCCATAGCTCTCCAGTCACCAACTCCAGTGTGCATCAGCCAACCCGCCAAATGTATCCATCTTTGCAAGCAGAGTTCCTGCAGCCCTATTGGCTCCCTGGCGTCATGGGGCCGCTCCAGAGGCTCATGGACTTGAAGTCCCCTTACAGAGCCCTATTCTCATAGACTCGGCTTCGCGGGCTTTTCTGTGCCCCCACTGCACATGCGCGAGCTCCCTGCACCTCCGTGCTCCTAGCCCTGCGCATAGCGCAAACGCGTCCTGTAAATGGCGGCGCCTGCTCCCTACCGCCGCGGCCCCAGCAAACGCGATCAGACGGCCTCCAAGGCAACCGGCCCGATCGCGTCCTCCTCCGGCAACGCGGCCTGCTCGCGTGGCAGAAGAGGGGGGGGGTGAGTGCGCAGGGGGACCTGGCTACATCCTCCCCCTGGTAAAATCCCACGTTCCTCACTTTGGACACCAATGCAATGCAAACTATATACAAGGTTAATAATAATTTCAACAACCAACCGTGATTTCACTATCATCAGCCTAATCAATGTACATTTCACTGAACATCACAATAACTGACTGTACTTTGCTGCAGCCCACTTGCTGAGCCTCATAATGGGGTCCCCAAACTTGTATCATAGGTTACCCGATTTGGAGGGTACCTGACTCTTTTGGCCTCTACGGAGTTGTTCTTCTGCGACTCCTCGGGGGTGTAGTACACACAGTCCTGAGGCTCAGCCTCTTCCCTTGAGGGGAAATGTCTCTGTACAGTCCCTCTGTTAGGCACAAAGCTCGGGCTCTGTGGATCCAAAGGCTGGCCTTTTGGTGCCCCCTTAGTAGGCGTTGGCACACAGGGCCCTTTACCGTAGCTCCTCGCGGAGATGCCCCCCTCGTGTGGGAAGTCCCTTTGAGATTGTCCCCTTCCATAGGATCTTCGCAAAGTTTCAGGGTGGGTCTTGTTATCGACAGTCTCTTGACCGCAACTCTCGATACGTCGGCTCACCGTTGAGCGGTGTGGCCAGTTACTCTGTCTCTTCATCTTCCACTTGTGGGATGGAAGAAGGATGATTACGGTGCATACCTTTACCTTACCCGGCCATCAGTGTCCTTGATGCGATAGACCGGGAGGCCCAGGCATCTGGGATTCAATTTCATACACCACTCCGTCTCTCCATCGGTAGCTAATTTGGTTTTTCCTGGACTATCCGAGATTGCGAAGCAAACAATCATCCCCAGGACGAAGTTCCCGATATTTGACCTTAGATCATATCGCCGTTTTGTTTCCTGCATTCACTTAGCTGTGGACTTTCAGCTTGTTGATAGGCCTTTCTGTAAACTGTCTTTCAGTCTTTGTACGTATTTGAAATGAGTAGCATTATGTATCCCATCTGTCGAGACTCTAAGACCACATCCACTGGCAGTCTGGCCTCCCTCCCAAAACATGGAAGTATGGGGAGAATCCCGTTGACCTCGTGTCTAGTGCAATTATACGCATGCACTAGGCCCTCTACATGTCGACTCCATTCAGATTTTTGCGCGCTCTGTAGAGTTCCGAGCATGTCCATTAGGGTCGATTGAATCGTTCGGTAAGGCGCATCACCTTCGTGGGTGATACGGGTCGTTCGTGATTTTGCAATGTTCAGCATTTTGAGCAGTTCTCTGATCAATGTGCTCTCAAAGTCCCGCCCTTGATCGAGAATGAATCGGTTGGGAAGACCGTAGTGCATGAAATACGTTTCCCATAATATTTTCGCAACGGTGATTGCTTCTGATCTTTCGGTGAAGGACTTGTGCATCCGGGTTAATGGTCCATGATGACCACACAGTTGCAGATTTCCCGGCTATCCGCTCAATGCACAGAGTCCATAACACCCAGGTTCCATGTGGACCAGAACTTTTTAGGTGCCCATGGGGGCTGCTCGAGTAGGCAGGGTCTTGCTCTGGATACAACCAGGTACAACGGCGACAGTGTCCGTTCAACGCTCTCTCTATTGGGCCAGAAAAAAGCGATCTCTGATCAACCAAAGTCTCTCTCTATCCCAAGATGTCCATGATCATCGTGTGGGACCTCAACACAGGTATTGTAAATTCTTAGGAGAACTAGTTGTCGCCTATCCGGTGATTGTGTATTGCACACCCGATATAGAAAGCCATTGTCTATTTCGAACTTGTCCCATCTCTCTCGCATGAAGCAAGGCCACTAAGTCATTGTGGTGCCCTGCTTCAGAAGGGTTGGATCCTTGGTCGCAACGGCTTGTTCGGATGATACTGACAACAGGATCTCGTATTTGATAGTCTATACCAGATCCTTCTCCACCGTAATACCTTGTCATTCGTGATGTTCATCCCTTTTGTGGTCGCAGTGGGCGCTTGGACAGCCTGCGACTGGCATCCCAGGAATCGGCCACCCGTAATTCGGAGAAGGCTACCTGGGTCGTAACTATGGCGGCAGTTCTACACATGACGCCCCACTCCGGGACCGAGAGGAGACACAGTTCTTCTCCCATTCCTCCATCATCGCGGGGTAGCAAGTAGTCCTGGCCTCGGGAGAGGGCATCCGCACCCGATATTCAATGTCCGGCTTTACTATCAAGAAAGCTGTATTGCTGTAGGTGGCCTGCCACGCGGGGCCTGCTGCATCTAATTTGGCCGACGTATTGTGATGTATGTGAGGGGATTGTTATCTGTCCTTACCTCGAAGGTGAACCCCGTACAGATAATTGTGAGCTTCTCGGTGATAGCCAACTTGAGGGCCAGAAACTCCAACTTGTGTGATGGGTACTCTGTTCACTGGGAGTCAGGCTGCGACTGATATAGTGCGCACAGGCCTAAGGCCCTCAGGGTGCTTCTGGCAACGGCGCCCATCCATTGAGACTGGCATCCACGTGCAAATCATTGGCTGTTCGAGATCAAAGCATACGCAAGCACCGGTGCTTCTGTCAGAACATTTCTTCAATTTCGAAAAGGCGTGTTTCGCACTCAAGACGTCCATTTATCGGCCAAACGGTTGGCGAGCAGATACAGTCTTCCTCCCTGTTTCTTGCTTCGGGTATATCTTCAGCAGGTTGTTCAGGGTTTTTGCCTTACTAGAGTTCCTTCCACGACCGACGGTAGTACCCGCAGAATCCCAGGAAGGATCGCAGCTCCGCGACATTTCTCGGGACGAGGCCAAGTTCACGACTGCTTCCACCTTTGGCGGGTCGTGTGGCGATCCCTTGGGCGGACAACATTGTGTCCCCAACGTAGTCACTGAAGTATGTGCAAAATCGCACTTGTCTAGTGACAAATTTCAGCCCTTCATTTCCCAGATGGTCTATCACCTTAAGTAACCGCTCTTCATGCTCTTCTAAGTTCTTTTCCGAAGACGATGATGTCCATTCCAGTATAACGAAGTAAACTTAAAGTGATTGTTACCGGGCGCTAACCACACCCAATCTGTATAAAATAGTGCACAAAATTAAAATTCAAAATAAAATGTGTCAAGGTGATCACTGATCAATTCTCAACCTTCCAGGACATGTGTACAATTCCTTCAATAATAGCTTGCGTCCGGGATGGGACAGGGAGCGAAGATAGCAGGGATACACCATGAAAAATAAAAATAAATGCATACAATAGTGTAATAGTTCTTTTCAATCTGGATAAAACATGTTCGTCTTGTGCTCTATAGCAATGCCTACTTACAGCAGGTCAAAAGTAAAAAGCATTGATCTACACAGCAGCGTACTGTAAAGAAGGTTCAAGATCTTCAGGAACAACAGCCCAGGTTTACAGCATAAGAAATCAGCACCTCAGCTCAGACGTCATCGATGTGAGTGATCAGGACATGCAAAAGAAAGGTCTGCCTTTCTTTTGCATGTCTCTGATCCACTCACATCTACTGACGTCTTAGCTGAGTGCTGATTTCTTATGTCTGTAACCTGGGCTGTTGTTCCTGAAGATCTTGACACCTTTCTACCTGCTTGTAGATCATGCTTTTTTACCTTTTGACCTGCTGTAGTAGGCATTGCTATAGAGCCAAGACATACATGTTTTATCCAGATTGAAAAGACTTACTTCACTATTGTATGCATTTATTTTTTATTTTCTGGTGTATCCCTGCTATCTTCGCTCCTTCCCATCCCGGACAGCTATCCAGGTATACGAGACACTCCCGCGGGCTCATGTCCCCGATAGTCTTCTCCATCAGCCTTTTGGAAAGTAGCAGGCCGCCCCACATAACCTGGGGCATACGTGTGAACTGGTAGAATCCCAAGGGCAGACGAAAGCTGTCTTCTCCTGGTCTTCCGCGTCATAGGCACCTGGTAATACCCGGATCGGAGGTCGAGCACGCTAAACCACTGACTGCCATTCAGCGCATTCATGATCTCTTCAATGCGCGGAGTTGTACTGATCCGTATCGTACTGATGTTCAGGTTCGATAGTCGACACACAATCGCACAGACCCGTTCTTTTTCCACAACGCCACTATGGGCCGACGCATGGTCCCCGGACTCGTCACGACATCCCTGCTGTCTCCATGTCTTGTAGGCATTCCTCCCATCGTCCACATCACCGGGTCAATGCGACGCGAGCGTTCCCACGGGGTGGCATCGCTCAGCTCGAATGGTATGTTGGGCACTGCGACTGCAACCCCACATCCTCTCACTCGTGGAGAACACATTCGTCGTTGAGCAGCTCTGGGTGGTCAGCCGTTCTTTCCCTGGTTGGACAGCGTCGCCGACTCACCGAAGTCCGAAATTCAGATCGGCTAACCGTTCTTCCGCAACCCGCCCGCCTTCACCTGAGGCGTGGTTTCCTCTCCACCGGGCTGACCGGATATATGCATCCCCAACTTTTGGTCGACATCAAATTCCATCGGAAGGGATGAGATTCTGCACATACACGTGGGTTCGAAGAGGGATCTTAGCCGTCCATTCCCTCACTTCGGTATTACTCTATACCCTCTATGAACCTTCCTCTTCTTCAGGTGCACTCTCCAGCGAGAACAGTTGATCATTCCTCGTCTCGGTCGGGATAACAACACCAGAAGGCCATCTTTTGTACTCCCCCTGTAATATGGTCGTCAGTCCACGTTGACGATTGTAGAGATCCCCATGACCTCCAAGGCATATACCCGGTGGCACTCTTCTCATAAATGGGTCTAGGAGCGAATTGGCCAGCGGCAATTCGTTGTGTCTCTTTCAAGTAGGCCTCGGATTATCGCTTGTACTATGTCCGCATTTGGTTCCCAAGATGATTGGGTACTTGCAATGGTCTTGGGTTCCGGGCATACCATGGCCGCTACACCTTGCATGGGGTGCTTCTTGCCCGTGTTCAGTTGGAGTATTTCCAGCTTCGACCCTTACAATCCCAATCGATGGGGTAGTCTTCATTACTTAACCCACTAACCTTCATATGTTCGGCGGAGCGTCGGACATCTCGGGGTGGAGCATTTTTGAAGGTCTTGTCATAGAACTGCGATATATTATGGTTACTTGTGACCTGTGTCCACATGGGCCGATGCGTATCCCTTCCAGTACCACGGGCACGAGGCCGCAGGGCCCCCTGATTGTAAGCTTCACAGGGTGAGCTTCATCACTGGGCCAGAGTCAGTAGGGGTGCATCCGTATTTCCAGAAGGATAGAATTTGGGATCAGCTTCTTCTGGCCAAGGCAAAAAAACTGGCAACATACGGCTCACCTTATGATCCTCGGGGTGACTGACGTGGTCGGGAGATTCGTCCTGAGCCGAGGAACGAACAACGTAGGAGTGAGTTACTACGAGTGCGTCATAGGGGCTCACAAACCTCGTAGACTCGACATCCGTATCCAGCATTACAGTCTTCGCCCACAGGTACCGCTGCAGCACTGGATCGTGCTGATTTCCCTCTATCGGGAGGGTTTCTTGAAGGCCCTCTCTCCAGGCGTTACGGACTTCGACCCTTCTTACCGCAGTTGAGACACAACAACCGGTGGGGCTTTCGGGACACACTCGTGGACAAGGGAAGGTGGTATGGATTGGGGGGTCTTGGTTTATACCCCTTGGACGAGGCAGCCGACTCTTCCTTTCGTTTTCCGTATGGACCCTTTCCTTGGGATGAATGAGGTGCTCTTAGGGTACGGTGGAGTGGTAGCAAACATGAGCCTCCTGTGTTTTCCACTTGCCGCAGCAACTCCGGTGAATTCTAGGGCCCCCCCTCCATTATCCTGGCCTGCCGGATCATGCTGGCTAGGGGTGAGTGGGGCTGATCCCCGCAGATACTGCTTATGGAAGCGCTTCATCCATCCCGAGGCGAGGACCAGCTTCGATTGAGTAGGATCCCCAGGAACTAGCTGTAGACGGTGGATAAGCCGACAAATCTTCCCCCTCTTTCTTAAAGATTGAAGTACTTCGTCCAGATCGCTCCTTCGTCTTCTGCTAGTCCCGTACGCTTCCACAGGACCGCCACCATTTCCCATCTGTCAACTCTTTGTCGTTATGGTCCCCCTGTGGATGGTCCAACATAGAAGACGCAGGGGGTCTGAGCCCATTCTGTGATACGCTCCGCTTTACCAGTTGTCAGTGGCACTACCACTCCTCTACTTCTTTTACTGCATTCTCCTCCAAATGTCTATTCCTTCCCTCCCCTGGGGTATGGGAAGCTATCCAGAAAAGGCCTTAAGCTTTCGTACTTTGAGACTACATGCCACAGTGAGGGCTTCTACTACAATTGGGGATCGTCACCCCATTATGGACCTTCGTTCTTTGCTCCTTCTCCAATAGGCCCTGGAGTTTACCACCTCGCGGGGTACGGTGTCTGGTGGGAGAGGAGGGCTGTCCCCCAACTACTGGCTTCTCTGGAGGGCGCTTGGGTAAGGAGACTTTGGTTTGGGACGGTCAACCCGGTTTGGGTACTGGACACGGTGCACGGGGGTTCCAATACTGTGTGTGGACGGTTCGTCTGTATTTGAGGAGGGCTCTTATGAGAACATTTCCTATTACTGTGAGTCCGAGTATACAGGGGGTATCCTTCGGCGGGCACTCGGGGGCTACTAGAAATGTTCGTACGGGGGCCGCTTCAGGCATATGTCCCGCCCAACGTGAATAGTATGCACTCAAATGATAAGTAGAGGTCGAACACCCTGCCACGGTACCATACTCTATCTGGCCTAAGAGCTTGCTCAGGTGAGTTCCGGATGTCATTTTCCGCCTAACCGCCGGGACGTTCCCTCACGGCAACCACGTGTCTATGGTGGTTCACGGACGTTGGGTGGCCCACGCGTGGACCTCTGACGCGAGGAAATTACCAGATGCTGATCTTGGTGATATACGGTTTTTGAATAGGCACCCCAGGTCTGAATCTCAGCAGCGCCTCCAATGTAACGGATATTCTCCCCCACCCAATCGCAGATATAGCGGGGTACAGAGACATATAAGTTACGCGGTATTTGTGTGCTATACCTGTTGGCTCACAANGAGGGCTGAGCTTCCGCCACGGGGAACCTGGGGCAAATATACTATGGACAACTTACTTATAACGATGCAGCGCCTCCACCTGCGATGGCTCCCACCAGAGGGGGAGTGGTTCCTCGCAGGACAATCAATAAACACATACACAATGATTATATTAACTAATATCTTTACTAACAGGAATAGCCATCAGCACATCAATAATACCCTGTGTCTCTCATCCGAGGAGACACCTACTGCGTCTCGCAGGACGCTTCCGCTAATTCGCACCACGGCGGGTGCCCACACCATATGCGTCACTGCGGACGCTACCACCTCTTGGCATCACGACGGACGCTACCACCTCTTGGCGTCACGGCGGACGCTACCACCTCTAGGCGTCACAGCGGACGCTAACACCTCCCCAGAGTGATCCCACCCCGTGTCCAGTACACCCAACCCAAATGTCTCGCACACCCAAGTCATGTACCAATATGTGTGTGTGACTGCGCAGCCACTATGTCTGGTGATAGGCCTTGTTGGTGCACGTGGAGATGTGGTTTACCTGCCGAGCACTCCAGCGCTCGGACCTGCCGCAAATTCTCAAAGGGTCTAGGCGATCTTTGGCACGATACCCGGATCCACTTCTGGAGAATCCAGTAGGGGCGATCCCCTCCTGGAACAGTCCAATTCTCTCAGCAACCGATCAATGTTCGTGGTGTACTACTAGCCAATAGATAATGGGGCAGGGTCCCTAGCCTAGGGCCTGTCCCTACAAGACTCAGCTAGGATGACTCAGGACTATCTGGGGCCTAGAGGATTGCTGGCCTAGTGCAGAGAGTCACAGACCCCTGCACCCTACCTCCTTCCCCTAGCTGCTCCAGTCACCAACTCACTAGCGTTCTCTAAGCCCGCCAAATGTATCCATCTGTTGCAAGCAGAGTTCCTGCAGCCCTATTGGCTCCCTGGCGTCATGGGGCCGCACCAGAGGCTCATGGGACTTGAAGTCCCCTTACAGAGCCCTATTCTCATAGGCACGGGCTTTTCTGTGCCCCCACTGCGCATGCGCGAGCTCCCTGCAGTCCTCCCGGTGCTCCTAGCCCTTGTGCATGCGCAACGCGTCCTGTAATGGCGGCGCCCAGCTCCGCGTACCGCCGCTGCCCCAGCAACGCGATCGCGGCCTCGGCAACCGGCCCGATCGCGTCCCCGGCAACCGGCCCGCTCGCATGGCAGAAGGAGGGGGGATGAGTGCGCAAGGGGGGACCTGGCTACACTTACAATACGGGGACCGAATCTTCAGAAGCCATTGTGCCATTTTCCCACAAATAGAATGTAAAACTATACAAATTGTCAACAGCTGATAAGTAATCAGTCACCCAGCTCTGCCCTTTACCCTGTCAGTATTATGTCCCCCCCATCACAGCTGGGCTGCTGTTCCCTATAACTACCTCAGTGGAGGCCTGTCGGAGATGCGCGCAGAGGTTTGTTGGAACAGGAGATGGTTTTAAGAGAAAATCAAAAATACTTTTATTAGCCGCCACATTCATGTCACGGGAGACCAAACCTAATTCACGCCGAATATACTGGGCACTGATTGAACAGGACAAAATGATCAAATAAACTGAAGATTTATTCCCTTTCGGGCAAACACAACACTGTAACACAAATAACACTTGAAAATAACACTTACGGTAAAATAACAGGGTGAAGTATCCAATAAGCCACTGGATGCCCTTTGAAGTCAGGGACCCCCAAAGCTCCCAGCTCATCCTCAGTGCACATTTATCTGCAGGAACATCACCCGATTAAATCAGAGGCCCCTCCACACAAATGTAACTCATATGCAAATCCCATTACAAGTCTGCTATCTGAGAAATTAGTACATACAGTCACATAATCCCCTGGACACTTTGCAGGGCTGACTCCCACATTACATCACAGTGCTTACCCATAGATCACAAAACACTTTACCTCATTTGCCTGCTTAACTAGACTTGGAAATTGAATTCACAGGGAATAAAAGTGCTTTGGAATACACATACATAGTACATTATACATTAACCCTTTCTCTTCCCACACAAATTAGGGGTAACTAGCCAGGTATAATCCCTTTTATTACAGGCCAGATTACACCTGATTGTCACACTGACCCCTGGCCCAACTCACTCCATGGGGACTATGGGTGCCCAAGGGTCCCTGGCATTGTACCATCAGGAAACCTGGCCCCTGCTGCCTTGCTTTTGATGCATCTAAAAGCCTGTCCTGCTTACTGACTATCTCAGCAGTGCCTCCAATTGTAACACTGTTCACCCCCCCCCCCTCCATCTCACATAGGGACTGTGACGATAGCTTATGACAGGCTGTAATTTTCGCCAAATAACTGGGTTTGAACTGAACGAGGCTTAGATATAATAAAGTATATTTATTCCTTTGGATAGGTGAACACACAATATGGTACAGTAACAGACAAGAGATAGCACTTACTTGGGGGGATGGGGAATGAGAAGTATGTTGCATAGCATTTCTCCAGCAATCAAGTTGGTATAGAAGACAATGGATATCTGGGTTACCACAGTTTATATCTCTTTTGTAACCCTATCCTTAACATTAAGTACAGGTGATTGGTCAGTAATTACCTGTAGCCACTCTCTAACGTGGGAACACATTTTGATACATGCCCCCCTGCTAGTTGGCACATGCTCAGTAGAACTCTGGGGTCTCATTTCTGTAGCCCCACATTTGCATCCGGAATGCCAGCCAGTCTACCAGATGGGTTTTCTGGCAGGATACTTTTTGTTGTGAGGTGTTAAAGGTGACACTTACAGACTGCTCTGGTTTGAGTCATCTCTGCCCTCATGTAAACAGTGGGGGTGATAAACTCCTTTGAACAGCACTTAAATTCTAGACGTTGGGACGCTTCCCTGGCCATCTGCTGCCTTATGGCCAAAGGAATTTCCTTTGTTTCCTGTCCCTAGCCTGGGACACAGTATTAAACCAGATATTACAATAAAGCATGGGAACAGGGGAATATGCATTTTCATGTCATAACAAGGGTTAAATCACATTTCTGGGTCTCAGCCCAGTTAACCCCTTGTCTCCCTGGAGAGGTCAGGGAATGGCCAAATGGGGTGCAATCCCTTTAATACCGGGCCACCCCCTTTCTCCCTCTACAGGGACCAGTGCTGGGGATGTGCACATGCTACCAGGTGTGTGGTGCTAATGCAGCTCGAATGGGGTTAACACAGTTATACCAAATGTGTCTGCTGCCCGTATGGAGTAATATGGCTGCGGGTTACAGAGTCACTGCCTCTGTACGGGCTGACTATTACAGTCACTGCCTCTATACAGGCTGACTATTACAGTCACTGCCTCTATACAGGCTGACTGTTACAGTCACTGCCTCTAAACAGGCTCACTGCCTCTGTACAGGCTGACTGTTACAGTCACTGCCTCTGTTCAGGCTGACTATTACAGTCATTGCCTCTATACAGGCTCACTGCCTCTGTACAGACTGACTGTTACAGTCACTGCCTCTATACAGACTGACTGTTACAGTCACTGCCTCTGTTCAGGCTGACTATTACAGTCATTGCCTCTATACAGGCTCACTGCCTCTGTACAGACTGACTGTTACAGTCACTGCCTCTATACAGACTGACTATTACAGTCACTGCCTCTGTACAGGCTGACTATTACAGTCACTGCCTCTATACAGGCTGACTGTTACAGTCACTGCCTCTATACAGACTGACTATTACAGTCACTGCATCTATACAGGCTGACTGTTACAGTCACTGCCTCTATACAGACTGACTGTTACAGTCACTGCCTCTATACAGACTGACTATTACAGTCACTGCCTCTGTACAGGCTGACTATTACAGTCACTGCCTCTATACAGGCTGACTGTTACAGTCACTGCCTCTATACAGACTGACTATTACAGTCACTGCATCTATACAGGCTGACTGTTACAGTCACTGCCTCTATACAGGCTGACTGTTACAGTCACTGCCTCTATACAGACTGACTGTTACAGTCACTGCCTCTGTACAGGCTGACTGTTACAGTCACTGCCTCTATCAGACGGACTATTAACAGTCCCTGCCTCTGTAGCGCTGACTGTTACAGTCACTGCGCTCTGACGATCGACTACGTTACATCACTGCCGCTACAGGCTGACTGTTACAGCCTGACTGCTTATCAGACTGTCACTGCCTCTGTACAGGCTGACTGTTACAGTCACTGCCGTCTACGTACAGGCTGACTGTACAGTCACTGCTATGCGACTCATAGCCTCTATACAGGCTCACTGCCTCTGTACAGACTTGACTGGTACAGTCACTGCCTCTATACAGGCTGACTATTACAGTCACTTTGCCTCTGTACAGGCTGACTATTACAGTCACTGCCTCTATACAGGCTGACTGTTACAGTCACTGCCTCTATACAGACTGACTGTTACAGTCACTGCATCTATACAGGCTGACTGTTACAGTCACTGCCTCTATACAGACTGACTGTTACAGTCACTGCCTCTGTACAGACTGACTATTACAGTCACTCTGCCTCTGTACAGGCTGACTGTTACAGTCACCCTCTGTACAGGCTGACTGTTACACAGTCAACTGCCCTCTGTACAGCTGACTGTTACAGTCACTGCCTCTGTACCGGCTGACTGTTACAGTCACTGCCCTCTGTACAGGCCTGACTGTTACAGTCACAGCCTCTGTACAGGCTGACTGTTACAGTCACTGCCTCTGTACAGCTGACTGTTACAGTCCACTGCCTCTGTACAGGCTGACTGTTACAGTCACTGCCTCTGTACAGCTGACTGTACAGCCTGCCTTGTACAGTCGACTGCAGTCACTGCCTCTATACAGACTGACTGTTACAGTCACTGCCTCTATACAGACTGACTATTACAGTCACTGCTCTATACAGACTGACTATTACAGTCACTCTGCCTCTATACAGGCTGACTGTTACAGTCCACTGCCTCTATACAGACTGACTATTACAGTCACTGCCTCTGTACAGGCTGACTGTTACAGTCACTGCTCTATACAGGTCTGACTGTTACGTCATGCCTTATACGGCTGACTGTTTACAGTCACTGCCCTCTGTACAGGCTGACTTTTACAGTCACTGTCCTCTGTACGCTGACTGTTACAGTCCACAGCCTCTGTAACAGGCTGACTGTAGCAGTCACTGCCTCTGTACAGGCTGACTATTACAGTCACTGCCTCTGTACAGACTGACTTTATCAGTCACTGCCTCTGTACAGGCTGACTGTTACAGTCACTGGCCGTCGTGTACAGGCTGACTGGTTACAGTCACTGCCTCTGTACAGACTGACTGTTACAGTCCACTGCCTCTGTACAGCTGACTGTTACAGTCACTGCCTCTGTACAGGCTGACTGTTACAGTCACTGCCTCTATACAGACTGACTATTACAGTCACTGCCTCTATACAGACTGACTGTTACAGTCACTGCCTCTATACAGGCTGACTGTTACAGTCCACTGCCTCTATACAACTGACTATTACGTCACTGCCTCTGTACAGCTGACTGTTACAGTTCCACTCTGCCCTTCTATACAGGCTGACTGTTACAGTCACTGCCTACGTACAGGCTGACTGTTAACATCACTGCCTCTGTACGCTACTGTTACATCACTGCCTCTGTACAGGCTGACTTTACGTCACGCCTCCGTACAGGCTGACTGTTACAGTCACTTGCCTCTTTACCTGAATATTACATCACTGCCTCCTAACAGACTGACTGTTTACAGTCACTGCTCTGTACAGGCTGACTGTTCAGTCACTGCCTCTTACAGGCTGACTTACAGTCACTGCCCTCTGTACAGGCTGACTGTTACAGTCACTGCCTCTAGTACAGGCTGACTTACAGTCACTCTGCCTCTGTACAGTGCTGACTGTTACAGTCACTGTCCTCTGTACAGGCTGACTGTTTACAGTCACTGCCTCTGTACAGGCTGACTGTTACAGTCACTGCTCTTACATCTGCTGTTACAACAGTCACTGCCTCTATACAGACTGACTTCACAGTCACTGCCTCTATACAGGCTGACTATTACAGTCCACTGCCTCTGTACGACTGACTTACGTCACTGTCTATACAGGCTGACTATTACAGTCACTGCCTCTATACTGTACAACGACTATTAAGTCACTGCCTCTGTCACAGACTGACTTACAGTCACTGCCTCTATACAGACTGACTATTACAGTCACTGCCTCTATACAGGGCTGACTGTTACAGTCACTGCCTCTAATACAACTGACTATGACAGTCACTGGCCTCGTACAGGCTGACTGTTTACAGTCACTGCCTCTGTAGTCAGCTGACTGTTACAGTCCACTGCCTCTATACAGGCTGACTTAGCAGTCACTGCCTCTGTACAGGGCTGACTATTACAGTCACTGCCTCTGTACAGACTGACTTACAGTCACTGCCTCTATAACAGGCTGACTATTACATTCACTGCCTCTTACAACTGCTATTACAGTCACTGCCTCTGTACAGACTGACTACAGTCACTCGCCTCTATGACAGACTGACTTACAGTCCACTGCCTCTATAACAGGCTGACTATTACAGTCACTGCTCTGTACAGGCTGACTAATACAGTCACTAGTCCTGCCTCTATACAGACTGACTATTACAGTCACTGCCTCTATACAGACTGACTATTACAGTCATGGCCTCTATCAGACTGACTATTACAGTCCTGCCTCTATACAGACTGACTATTACAGTCACTGCCTCTTACAGAACTGACTATTCCAGTCACTGCTTCCTCTGTACAGACTGCTTACATTCCTGCCTCTATACAGACTGACTTACCAGGTCCTCGCCTCTTACAGGCGACTGTTACAGTCACTGCCTCTGTACAGGCTTACTATTACAGTCCTACTGCCTCTATACAGACGTGACTATTACAGTCACTGCCTCTGTAGCAGGCTGACTAATACAGTCACTGCCTCTATACAACTGACTATTACAGTCACTTGCCTCTATACAGACTGACTGTTTACAGTCACTTCCTCACGAATACTGTGTAAATTAAGTAATAAACCCTTAATTTGGCTAACTATTTGTCCCATCTTTGTTATTTGTGTGTCTTTTATGTACCCTTTATTTTAAATTTGATAGTTATAAAAATATTTTTTAAATTCAATTCATATATCTCACGTGAGGTTTAAATGAGTGCTCTTGAGCCGCCGTTCTTTTCTCTATTGTAGATATTATTCAAATATCTCAGCATGGCAACCTCCACAATTTCAAATCCATAACAGAATTTAGCTGAGCAGGGTGTTATCTTCCCCTACACCTCCTACCCACAGGTATATTTTTGATATAAACAATAGAAATAAAAACATAGACAGTAAAAAAAAATTTTTTATATATTATTTTGCAGACTACCTTTTTAAACCTTTTATTTGCCTAACAATTTATGTCTAGGGACAAGCTTTCGAGAGTTTTCCTCTCTTCCCCCAGGTCAGAGAAGGAAGAAACTCTGGAAAGCTTGTCCTATGACATAAATGTTTAGTCCAAATAAAAAGGGTATCACCTAATACTGAAGTACTCATTTATTCTGCACTATCGCAACTGGACTAACACTTAGAGCTGACAAGCGGCCCATTTCTTCCTGGATCAGAGAGACTAGTCCCCCACGTGATCTCTCCAGCGGCCCGGGTCCCTTCCTGGGTCAGAGAGACTAGTCCCCACGCTCGATCTCTCCAGCGGGCCCGCGCTTCCTGGTTCAGAGAGACTAGTCCCCACGCGATCTCTCAGCGCCGCGCGGTCTTCCCTGGGTCAAGAGACTAGTCCCCACGTGATCTCTCCAGCGGCCCGGGTCCCTACTGGTGTCAGAGAGCCTATCCCCACGCGATCTATCCACCACTGCGCCCGGGTCTTGCCTTGGGTCCGAGATACTGTCCCCCTCCGATCCTTCTCCAGCTGCCCGGCGTCTTCCTTGTAGTATGACTGTACCCAGTCCCCCTCGAACTCCCGTCTCCGACCACGCCTACCGCCGGGTCCTCCTGTGTCGAGAGACTAGTCTTCAACCGTGATCCTCTCCAGCGGCCCGGATTTTTCCTGGGTTCAGAGAGACTAGTCTCCTGCGTGGATCTCTCCCAGCGGCCCGGGGTCACTTCCTGGGTCCGAAGAGACTAGTCCCCACGTGACTCGTCCGAGCGGCCCCGGGGTCTCTTCCTGGGTCAGAGAGACTAGTCCCGCCCACGTGATCTCTCCCAGCGGCCCATGGTCTTTCCTGGGTCAGAGGATAAGTCCCCACGTGACTCTCCCGCGGCCCTGGGTCCTTCCTGGGTCAGATAGACATTCTCCACGTGATCTCTCCACGCCCGTGATTTTTCCTGGGTCCAGAGAGACTGTCTCCGCCTGACTCCTCCACGGCCCGGGGTCTCCCTGTTCAGAGAGACTAGTCCCCCCACGTGATCTCTCCAGCGGCCCTGTGTCTCCTGGGTCAAGAGACAGTCCCCACGTGTCTCTCCAGGCGGCCATGGTCTTCCTGGGTCAGAGAAGACTAGTCCCCAACGTGATCTCTCCAGCTGCCCGGGGTCTTCCTGTGGTCAGAGAGCTAGTCCCCCACGTGATCTCCTCCCTTCGCGGACCGGTCTTCCTGGGTCAGAGCGACTAGTCCCACGCGATCTCTCCGCGGCCCAGGGTCTCCCTGGTCAGAAAGACTAGTCTCCCGCGTGATCTCTCCAGCTGCCCAATTTCTTCCTGGGTCAAAGAGACCAGTCCCCACGCGATCTCTCAGCGCCCAGGGTCTTTTCCTGGGGTCAGAGAGACTAGTCCCACGTGATCTCCCCAGCGGCCCGGGGTCTTTCCCCTGTTCAGAGAGACTTTGTCCCCACCCCGACTCTAATCCTCTCCAGAGGCCCAGCGTCTATTACTGGTCAGAGCGACTAGTCCACTCGATCTCCTCCACCGGCCCGTTGCTTCCTGGGTCCGAGAGACTAGTACCGCATGCTATCTCCTCCAGCGGCCCGGGTTCTCCTGGGGTCAGATAGACTAGCCCCACCGTGATCTCTCCACGGCCCAGGGTCCTTCCTGGGTCAGAGGAGACTATCTCCCGTGATCTCTCCAGCGGCCCGGGTCTTTTCCTGGTTCCACAAGATATTCTCCACGCGATCTGCTCCAGCGGCCCAGGTCTTCCTGGGTCAAGAGACTAGTCCCCACGCGATCTCCTCCACGGCCCAGGTGTCTTCCTGGGTCAGAGAGCCTATTCTCCGCTTGATCTCTTTCCAGCGGCCCCGGATCTTCCGGGTCAGAGAGACTAGTCCTCCCGCGTGATCTCTCTCTCCACGGCCAGGTCTTCCTGGGTCAGATAGACTGAGTCTCCCGCGTGATCTCTCTCTTCCTTCAGCGGCCAGGGTCTTCTTCCTGAACACAGGTCGAGAGATGACTAGTCCTCCGCGTTGATCTCTGCAAGCTACCCGGGTCTTCCTGGTCACAGTAGACTAGTCTCCACCTCCTCCACACGCGATCTTCTCTCTCTTCAGCGTCCCCAGGTCGTCCTGGGTCAGAGACGAGCTCCTCCTCCGGTGATCTCTCCAGCTGCCCGGGGTCTTCCTGGTCACAGATACAGTCTCCCGCATCTCTCCAGCGCCCGGGTCCTTCCTGGGTCAGAGAGACTAGTCTCCCGGCGTGATCTCTCCAGCGGCCAGGGTCTTTTGCCTGGGTCAGAGAGACAGTCTCCCGCTGATCTCTCCAGCTTGCCCGGGGTCTTCCTGGGTCACAGAGACAGTCTCCACACGTGGATCTCTCCCAGCGGCCCAGGGTCCTTCCTGGGTCGAGAGACTAGTCCCCCACTCGATCTCTCCAGCGGCCCGGGTCTTCCTTGGTCAAGAGACTAGTCCCCACGCGATTCTCGCCACGCGGCCCAGGGTCTTCTGGGTCCAGAGAGACTTGTCCCCACGCGATCCTCCAGCTGGCCCGGGGTCTTCCTAGTCAGGAGGACTAGTCCCGTGATGCTCTCCATTGGTCCAGTTCTTTCTGTTCAGAGAGACTGTCCCCCCACGTGACTCTCCAGCGGCCCGGGGTCTTCCTGGTCGAGAGACTAGTACCCCCGTGATCCTCACTCTCCAGCGGCCCGTGGTCTCCTGGTCATGAGAGACTAGTCTCCCCTCCGCGTATTTCTCTCCAGCGTCCCAGGAGTCCTGTTCCTGGGTCAGAGAGACTAGTCTCCGTGTGATATCACCAGTGGTCCAGAGTCTTCCTAGGTCAGAGATGTTCCTCCTCCTCCCTGCCTGAGATCGTCAGGCTTTTTAAAGGACTAATGAGCCAGCTGAGCAAGTTAATTAGACAGTCTGCTCTGCATTAACCTGCTGAGTGCTGGGCTCCAGCTCTGCACACAGGTTTCCCTGCAGAGCTATTTAGACAGGGAAGGGGACCCTGTTACTGTACATCCCTCCCCCGTTACAGGGAAGGGGACCCTGTTACTGTACATCCCTCCCCCGTTACGGGAAGGGACCCTGTTTCCTGTACATTCCTCCCCCCCGTTACAGGAAAGGGGACCCTGTTACTGTACTCCCTCCCTCCCCCCCCTTTACGGGAGGGGACCATGTTCGTAACATCCCTCCCCGTTCAGGAATGGGACCCTGTTACTGACATCCCTCCCCCTTACGGTGAATGGGTACCCTGTTACTGTACATCCCTCCCCCGTTACAGGGAAGGGGTACCCTGTTAAGTGTACATTCCCTCCCGCCGTTCCAGGGAGGGGAACCCTGTTCTGGACATTCCCTTTCCCCCTCCCCCGTTTACAGGGAAGGGGACCCTGTTCCTGGTATTCCTCCCCATTTACAGGGAAGGGGACCCTGTTCCTGTAAATTCCTTCCCCCGTTTACAGGAAGGGGACCCTGTCCTGTACATACCCTCCCCCGTTCCAGGGAAGGGACCTGTTTACGTACATCCCTCCCCCCCCGTGACAGGGAAGGGACCCTGTTACTGTCACATCCCTCCCCCCGTTACAGGAGGGACCCCTGTTCCTGTACATCCCCCTCCCCCGTTACAGGGAAGGGGAACCCTGTTACTGTAGCATCCCCCCTCCCCCCGTTTACCGGGAAGGGGACCCTGTAAACTGTCCATCCCTCCCCCGTTAAGGAAGGGACCCTGTTTCCTGTAACATTCCTTCCTCCCCCGTTACAGGGAATGGGACCCTGTTACTGTACCTCCCTCCCCCCCGTACAGTAAGGGGGGGCCTGTTCCTGTACTTCCTCTCCCGCCGTTCAGGAAGGGGGCCCCTGTTCCTGGACATCCCTTCCCTCCCCCTTACAGGGACGGGGACCCTGTTCCTGCCGGTCCTCCCCCGTTACAGGAGGGGCCCCTGTTCCTTTACATTCCTTCTCCCCGCCACCGTTACAGGGAAGGGGACCCTTTACTGTCATCCCTCCCCCGTTACAGGGAAGGGGACTCCTGTTACTGAACATCCCCTCCCCCGTTACGGGAAGGGTGCCCTGTTCCTGTACATCCTTCCCCCGTTCAGGAAGGGGGCCCCTGTTCCTGTACATCCATCCTCCCCCGTACAGGGAATGGGACCCTGTTTCCTGTACGTTTCCTCCCCCATTACAGGGAAGGGGGCCCGTTCCCTTACATCCTCCCCGTTGTACAGGGAAGGGGGCCCCTGTCCTGTACATTCCTCCCCCGTGTAACATGGCCCATTTAACTTTACATTGAATCGACATCAGATTAAGTACCCTTGTCCTGTCCCCATTGCCTGTTAGACTCTCTTGTTTCTTCCATTTTTTAGATTTAACACCACATTTCCCACCCTCTCTAACCCCAACACCCACCACACTATATATATATATATACTCTAATAAGAGTTCTACTGAGCGTGGCCACTGTATAACAACAAGAGACCAGGAGCCCAATGCTAACAGTCCAATTGCAAAACATATATGGGTACTAAGTATAAAGTACAAATACTTTCAATAATAATATTTTCTGGTTATTTTTGGTTAAACCCTTTGCCAAAGCATTTAAGCCTGCATAACCAAACGTCAAGGTTATTAACCAAATTAATGCAGGCCCTACACGACACTGTGAACCCTTCCCTTTTAACCGTCTGTATGAGGGGAAGCAACCTAGTGATCCCTGTCCATTCGCAACTGCCAGAACTCCCAGTTAAATAGGTGGGGAGGGCGACTTCTGGAGGAGGGCAAGCTCTGGGATGAGGGGCCACTTACCTCCATACAACTGTGACCATTCAGAACTAAATTAAACACACACATTCCTTCCAGCATGCTCAACTCCAACACCCACCACATCATAATAATATAGATATAGGTATAATATATATATATTATATGGATATATCCTACATATATTATAACAGTGTTCGGACACACCTATACATTTGCTCGTCCCCGGCGAGTGGATTTTACCCCCCGGGCGATAATATGCCCAAGCAGCACACGTTTGGTACTAGGTGGCGGTGATTGTTTTTGTGTTGCGAGTAATTTTTTGGTGATTTGTCAACCACTTATATATATATTATATATAATCTATAATAATCAATAAGTATATATATATTATATCTATATATATCTATATATATCGATAGATATACTATATATATCTATATATGTATTATATATATATAGTATAGATATGTTATGTATGTATGTATGTAGTAGATCTATAGTATAGCCGGGCCGGCGGCAGGCTATGTAGTCGTCTTGGCCTTTCCTCTGTCAGTCACCTGTTAGAACAGGCAGTGGAAGGTTAATTCCGTCAGTTGGGGCCTGTTTGCTTTCAGCTCTCGTATTGTAGCAATATTCATGGGCGGCCTAAGCAAACCTTTGAGCATGTTAATCCAAAGGGTGGATAGGGGTTGGAAACCCCCCTGATGTGTGGTGAGCCATCGGTATCCAGCTTTGAGGTTGTATGATTCAAAGTTAAACACTCCCTGAGGAATATTCAATTGAGGGCATGTTTTCCTAAATATAGTGGTGGTCCAGTTAGTTAGAGAAGATTCTGAGAGAAGATCTTGAAGAGAGGACAGAGAATAGTTTTTCCCCTCTTGCCCCACCTGGGTGAGGAGGGAGGGGAATCAACTGCTATTAGCATAAGGGCAGAGATATATCAAGGCCTATCATGGTCTGCTGTCATCCGTGTAATGCTGCTCTGAATAAAAGATCCACATAAAAGAGCTGCTGTGTGTGTTTCACTGTTCCTGTGTCTGGAGAATGGAGTGTCAGTGGTGGGTCTCTCCTCTGGAGACCAGAGGATCCCTGCTGGCCCCGGAGGCGCTGTGCAACCCTGAAGAACAAGATACCTGTCCCACACACCACCTCCTGTTCCCGTCCTGGGCTCTCCCCACAACACCCCCCCCGCGGAGGCACTCAGCCCTCCTGTTTACCCAGTCAGGTCACAGCCCCCAGCCACTCCGAGTGACCAGAAGGATTGTACCCCCCAATCTCATGGTCCGGGTGGGGTGAAAGAGGGTTACGTGTTGTGTGTGTGTGTGTGTGTGTATCAAAATAGTGCTAACTTGGAGGTTCTAGCTTTGTACTGTAGCTGGCTGTTTTCTTCTCTGGCATTGAGGGGGTTTTGGTTTACACAACAAGGGGCAGCAGTGTATGCTCCGCAGTGGTCCCTCTGACCGCCCCTGTCTGTCCCCCAGGGACAACTCTGATCACGTCATCGGAACTGCTGCACCAGCTTCTTCTCCGGATTCGCCCTTTTCTCCGTGCTGGGCCCATGGCGTGGAAAAAGAAGGTTGGCCCGTCGGGGAGGTGGCCGATTCCTGTCAGGGGAGACATTTCCCATATACCACCCAGGTTCTACAAAAAGTACCAATAATTGTATACCACTAGTACCATTACTTATTCTACCCTAGTACCATTACTTATTCTAACCACTAGTCCCATTACTTATTTTACCCCTAGTACCATTCATTTTACTTACACCCAAAGTATACATTCTTTTTTTTTTTATTGATTGGCACACACACACCACCATTCAACTTTCTAATTTACAACACACACCCGAACACATTACTTTCTATTTACACCCCCGTAACAACCATACTTTTCTATTTACACAACCCGGAACAACACCATTACTGTCCATTTACCCACCCGAACAACCATTACTTTCATTTACACACCGGAAGGCCTCATTACTCTTTCTATTTACACACCCGGAGCATCATTACTTTCTATTTACACACCCAAGCATCATTACTTTCTATTTACACACCTCCCGGAGCACCATTTATGTTTTAACTGTATTACACACCTGAATCACATTACTTTCGATTTAACACACACCCCAAGTTTAAAGTGAACATTCAGAGGATCATTGCTTTTTATTTATACACAAAGTGTTGTTACGTATTTGCTTGTTACACCAATTACATACAAAACCCCCAGATTGCACTGCTTTTCCTGTTTTTACAACCCCCAGAGTCGCACTGCTGTCCTTGTTACAACCCCCAAGTAGCACTGCTGTCCTTGTTACAAACTCCCCAGAGTATCAAACTGCTGTCCTTGTTACAAACCCCAAGGTACACTGCTGTCCTTGTTACAACACCAGAGTAGCACTGCTATCCTTGTTACAAACAACCTCCATAGTAGCACTGCTTTCCTTGTTCAACCCCCAGAGTAGCACTGGGCTGTCTTGTTACAAACCCAGAGCACCTCTTTCCTTGTTACAAACAAACACCCCCATAGTAGCACTTCTGTCCTTCTTACAAAACACCCCAGAGTACACTGCTTTTCCTTGTTACACCCCCAGAGTAGCACTGCTACCTGTGGTTACAACATACAACACCTAACAACCCCCAGAGTAAGCACTGCTTTCTTCTACAACCCTCCCCCGAGTAGCACTGCTGTCCTTGTTACAAACAAACCCCAATTAGCACTGCTGTTCTTGTCAAACCCCCCCAGAGTAGCATGCTTCCTTGTTACAACTAACACAGCCCAGGAGTACACTGCATCCTTGTTACAAAACAATCCCCGAGATTAGCACTGCTGGTTTTCTTAGCCACCCCCAGAGTAGCACTGCTGTTCTTTTACAAACCCAGAGTTAGCACTGCTGTTTCCTGTTACACACAAACAAACAAACCCCCGGAGTAGCAACTGCTCTCCTTGTTACCAAAAAAACAAAACACAACCCCCGAAGTGTCACTGCTGTCCTTGTTTTACAACAAGTACACCCCCAGAGTAGCACTGCTTTCCTTCCTTGTTTCACCCCGAGTAAACACTGCTGTCCTTGTTACAACCACAGAGTAGCACTTCTGTCTTGTGACAAGCCCCCCCTGGAGTAGCACTGCTCTCCTTGTTACACCTCCGTATAGCACTGGCGTCCGTTGTTACCCCCGGAGTCGGCACTGCTTTCCTTCCTTGGTTATACAACCACGCCCCCGTTAGTAAAGCCCGTTGCCTTGTTAACAACAATACAAAAAACACACCAACCAACAACACACAACAACAAAAAACACATTACAAGACAACCAATACAAACCACCAGCACCCAGATCAACCCACATTAACCCACAAAAACCCGCCAGAGTAGCACTGCTTTCCCTGTCCTTGTTACAAGACCCGAGAGTAAGCCTGCTGTCCTTGGTTACAACAACAAGAACCCCCCCCGAGTAGCACTTCTTTCCTGTTACCCACCAGGAGTAGCACTGCTTTCCCTTGTTACAAGGGGGGTCGAACACCCCATTGTGACACTGCTTTCCGTTTCCTTGTTACAAACAACCCCCAGAGTAGCACTGCGTTCCTTTTTTACAACCCCAGAGTACACTGCTGTTCCTCCTTTTTAACAAACAACAACAACCCCAGAGTAGCCTGCTTTCCCCTTGTTGACAACCCCGGATTAGCACTGCTGTCCTTGTTCCCACTGTGCCAGATAGCACTGCTGTCCTTGTTACACCCCAGAGTAGCACTGTTCTGTCCTTGTTACATTGCCCAGAGTGCACTGCTGTCCTTGTTAACAACACAAAAACAACACCCCCAGAGTAGCACTGCTGGCCTTGTTACAACCCCCAGAGTATCACTGCTGTCTCTGTTACACACCCCCAGAGTAGCACTGCTGGCGGTCCTTGTTACAAACCCCAGAGTATGCACGGCTGTCCTGTTACCCCCCAGGTAGCACTGCTGTCCTTGTTACAAATTACACCCCAGAGTAAGCACTGCTTGTCCCTGTTACACAAAAACCACCAAAGTAGTCCTGCTTCCTTGTTACAAAACCCCCAGATTAGCACCTGCGTCCTGGTTTACCAAACACCCCCAGAGTATAGCACGCTTTTCCTTGTTACACACCAGCAGTAGCACTGCTTTCCTTGTTACAACCCGCCAGAGTAGCCCTGCTGCTGTACTTGTTACACCCCAGAGTATCACTGCTTTCTTGTTACCACCCCAGGTAGCACTGCTGTCCTTGTTTACAACACCCAGAGTAGCACTGCTTTCAACACCTTCCTTGTTACAAAAAGAATCAACCATCACCGAGTAGCACTGCTGATCCTTGTACACACAAACACCTCCAGATAGCACTGCTGTCCTTGTGTTACACCCCGGAGAGCCTTGCTTGTCCTTGTTACAACAACAACCCCCCGAAGTAGCAACTGCTTTCCTCCCTTGTTACAACACCCCCATAGTAGCACTGCTTTCCTTTGTTTACAACCCCCAGAGTAGCACTGCTATCCTTGTACAAAAATCCCCAGAGTAGCACTGGCTGTTTCTCTTACACCCCCAGAGAGCACTGCTGTCCTTGTTTACACCCAGAGTAGGCACGGCTGTTCTTGGTACAACACCACCCCCGAAACAACAAAACACCCCCGCCCCTGAGTCACTGCTCTCTTGTTACAAAAACAGGAAACCCCCGGATCTTCACTGCTGTCCTTGTTTTACAAAAACACCCCGTAGTATCACTGCTGTCCTTGTTACACCCCAGAGTAGCACTGCTTTCCTTGTTACAACCCCGGGGCCGGAGTAGCACTGGCTTTCCTTGGTACAAATGCCCAGAGTAGCACTGCTGTTCCTTCCTACACCCCCATAGTAGCACTGATGTCTTGTTTACAACAACACCGCCCAGAGTAGCACTGCTGTTCTTCTTACAACCCCTCCACAGAGTAGCACTGCTGGTCCCTTGTTACCACCAAGTAGCACTGCTGTTTCTTGTTACACCCCTGATAGCACTGCGCTCCTTGGTTACAATACAACCAACACAAACAAAAGATTTACAACACCCCCGGAGTAGACTGCTGCCTTGTTACAAACCCCGGAGTGCACACTGTCTGTTTCCTACTGTTACAACAAACCACCAGATTACACTGTCCTTTCCCCTTGTTACACCCCGGAGTAGCACTGCCTGTTCTTGTTACACCCCCGGAGTAGCACTGCTCTCCTTGTACAACAAACAATACCCAACCCCCCGTAGTATCACTGCTGTCCCCTTGTTTACACACCGAGTGACACTGCTGTCGCTTGTTTACATACAAAACCCCCATGAAGTAGCACTGCTTTCCTTGTTACAATCAACAAACATAAAAATACATCTCCAGAGTAGCCTGCTGTCGCTTGTTACAAAATTACAAAAAACATACAACACTGAACCGCCAGAGTAGAACTGCTTTCCTTGTTTACAAAAACAAACACAAAAACCGCCAGATTAGCACGCTTTCCCCTCTCTTGTTCAACCGCCCGAGTAGCACTGCTGTCCTTGTTACAAAACAAACAACACCCCCAGAGTAAGCACTGCTTTCCTTGTTATACAACACCAGGAGTATCACTGCTTTTCCTTGTTACACAAAACCCACAGAGTAGCACACTCTTTCCTTGTTACACCCCCAGAGAGCATTTGCTTTCCTTGTTACCAACCCAGAGTAGCATCTTCTATCCTGTTACAAGAATCCCCAGAGTAGCACTGGCCTGTTCTTCTTACACCCCCAGATTGGATGCCTGTCCCTTGTACACCAGAGTAGCACTGCTGTTTCTTGTTACACCCCCGAAGTACACTGCTGTCCCTTGTTTAACAAAAACACCCCTCAAACCCCCGGAGTAGCACTTCTGTCCTTTTTACAAAACAAACAACAACATACACCCCGGAGTAGCACTGGCTGTCCTTGTTACAACACCCCAGATAAGCACTGCTGTCCTTCCTTGTTAAACAACAAACAAAGAAAAACACAGCACCCCGGATATCACTGCTTTCCTTGTTACATGCCCAGAGTAGCACGCTGTTCTTCCTACACACCCCCAGAGTAGCCCTGCTGTTCTTGTTACACCCCCGGAGGTAGCACTGCTTACCTTGTTACAAAAACACAAGACAACCAACACAAACCCCGTAGTAGCCTGCTGGTCCTTGGTTACACCACCGAGTAAGCACTGCTGTCCTTGTTACAAAAACAAAAACAAACCAACCAATTACAACATCCAACATACAACAAACAACACACCCCCAGAGTAGCACTGCTTTTTCCTTGTTACAACCGCGAGTCGCACTGCTGGTCCTTGTTACAAAAAAAACAACCCAACACCACCGCCAGAGTAGCCGACGTGCTTTTACTTTTACAAAAAGCCAACACACCCCCAGAGTAGCACTGCTGTCCTTGTACACACCCAGATTAGCCTGCGTTCCTTCCTTGTTACAACACCAGTAGTAAGCACGCTTTCCTGGGTACAAAACGACATACACACAAAAAACACAACAACCAGACAAACAAAACAACAAACACCAAAAAACACAAGAACAACAAACAAGACCGCCAGAGTAGCACTGCTGTCCTTGTTACAAACACCGATTAGCACTGCTTTCCCCTTGTACAACCCCCAGGTAGCACACTGCTGTCCTTGTTATCACACAGAGGAAACAGAGTAACACTGCGTTTCCTTCCTTGTTACACACCAGGAGTAGCACTGTATTCTTGTTACACCTCCAGAGTGCACTGCTGTCCTGGTTACAACAACCCCGAGTAGCACTGCTTCTGTTACACAAAACACCCCAGAGTAGCACTGCTTTCCTTCCTTGTAATACAAATAAAAAAACCCCGAGTAGCACTGCTTTCCTGTTACACCCCCAGAGTAAGCACTGCTATCCTTGTTACAATCCACCAGAGTAGCACTGCTGTTCTTCTTACCCCCAGAGTAGCACGGCTGTCTCTTGTTACACCCAGAGTATCACTGCTGTTCTTGTGTCAACACAAAATACAAAACAACCCCCGGAGTAGCACTGCTCTGCCTTGTTACAAACCCCCGGGGAGCACTGCTGTCCTTGTACACCCCGTAGTAGCACTGCTGTCCTTGTTTCAACCAAAAACAACACCCCCAGATACACTGCTTCCTTGTTACAAAAAACAACAATACACAACACCCCCGGAGTATCACTGCTTTCCCCTGTTACATGCCCAAGTAGCACTGCTGTTCTTCCCTACACCCCAGAGTACGACGGCTGTTCTTGGTACAACCCCCATAGTGCACTGCTGTTCGTCTTACAAACCCCAGAGTAGGCACTGCTGTCTGTTACACCAGAGTAGCACTGCTGTTCTTGTTAGCAGAAAAACAACCCCCAGAGGATTATCACTGCACTGCTCTCCATTGTTTCACCCCCGGAGTAGCAACTGGCTGTCCTTGTTACACAACAACACACACCCCGAGTAGCCTGCTGTCCTTTTACGGACCACCAGAGTATCAGCAGCACTGCTTCCGTTCCGTGTTACAACAACACCCCGAGTAGCACTGCGGGTCTTGTTACACCCCCGGGTACACTGCTCTCCTTGTTACAACACCCCCGAGTATCACTGCTGTCCTTGTTCACACCGGGATTAGCAACTGCTGTCCTTGTTACAACACCCCCAGAGTAGCCACTGCTTTCCCTTTTACAAAAATTACAACAACCAAAAAACAACAGATTACAAAAATAAACAAAACAACACCAAAAAACACACAACCACAACCAACAAAACACCCTCCCGAGGTTAGCAACTGCTGTCCTTGTTACAACCCGCCAGAGTAGCGACACTGCTCTGCTTTCCTTGTTACAAAAAACAAAACAAAAAAGAAACAAAGACAACACAAAAACTAACAAACAACAACACCGCCAGATTAGGCACTGCTTTCCTTTTTACAACCCCACGAAAAATTATCCCTTGCTGTCCTTGTTACAACAACACCCCCATATTATCCTTGCTTTCCTGTGTACACACACCATGAAAGTAGCACTGCTTCCTTGTTACAACATTTTCACAAACAGCACACCGCCAGAGTAGGGCACTCTTGTCCTTGTTACACACACAGAGTAAGCACTGCTGTTTCTTGTTAACAATCCCCCGGAGTAGCACTGCTCTCCTTGTTACACCCCCGGAGTAGCACTGCCTGTCCTTGTTACACCACCCCGAGTAGCACTGCTGCCTTGTTTACACCCCCAGAGTAGCACTGCGTCCTTGTTACATACGAAACCCACGAGTAGCACCTGCTTTCCTTGTTACAACCCCCAGAGTAAGCATTGCCTTTCCTTGTTTACAAAACACCCCCAGAGTAGCACTGCTAGCCTTGTTACAACATCCCCATAGTAGTCACTGCTGCTGTTCTCGTCCAACCCCCAGGTAGTAATGCTGTCCTTGTTACAACAGCAACACCAGAGTAACACTGCTGTTCTTGTACAACCCCCCATTAGCACGCTGTCCTTGTTACAAAAAGACATACACAACTCCCCGTAGTAGCACTGCTGTCCTTTTTTACAACACCCCGGAGTAGCACTGTCTGTCCTTGTTACAACCCCCAGAGGAAGCACTGCCTTTCCTTGTTACAACATACACCCCGGGTATCACTTGCTTTCCTTGTTACAACATGGCCCATAGTAGCACTGCTGTTCTCTCCTACTCCCCCCAGAGTATCCTGCTGTTCTTGTTACAAAAAACAAAAACACCCCCGTGTAGCACTGCTGCTCCTTGTTACAACCAAACCCCCGGAGTAGCAACTGCTGTCCTTGTTACAACACCGTAGTAGCACTGCCGGTCCTTGTTTACACCCCGCAGAGTAGCACTGCTTTCCTTCCTTGGTACAATACAACCAAAAAAAACAACACTTACAACAACACCTGCCAGGAGCACTGCTGTCCTGTTACAAACAAACAACAACACCCCAGAGTATCACTGCTTCTTCCCTTGTTCCAACAAAAACAAAAACAAACAAAAAACAAACCGCCAGAGTAATCACTGCTTTCCTTGTTACAAAGAAAAAAAAAAACATACCAACCCCAGAGTTGCACTGCTGCTGTCCTTGTTACAACACACCCCCAAGTAGCACTGCTTTCCTTCCTTGTTACCTTCACACCATGAGTAGCACTGCTTTCCTTGGGTTACACCACAGTTAGCACTCTTTCCTGTTTACACACCCGAGTAGCACTGCTTTCCTTGTTCACCCCAAGTAGCACTGCTTTTCCTTGGTTACAAACACCACGGGTCGCACGCTGTCCTTGTTACACACTGCCAGAGTAGCACTGCGGCCTTGTTACAAATTTCCCAACCACAACAACCCCAGAGTAGCACTGCTGTCCTTGGTTACATGCCAGAGTAGGCACTGCTGTCTTGTTACAACATACACCCCCAGAGTAGCACTGCTCTTCTTTCCCTTGTTACACACTCCCCAGTAGCACTCCTGCTTTCCTTGTTACACCCCCAGAGTAGTACTGCTGTCCTTGTTACACACACAAGTTTACACCCCATAGTAGCACTGCTTTCCCTTGTTACATACAAACAAATCCCTGGATAACACTGCTTTTCTTGTTCAAACCACCAGAGTAGCACTGCTTTGGTCCTTGTTACAACCCCAGATTAGCACTGCTGTCCTTGTTACAAAACAAAACACAACAACCCCCGGAGTAAAGAACTGGCTTTTCTTGTTACAAAACACAAACAAAACAAACAAAAATTACAAACAACAAACCGCCAGAGTATCGCACTGCTGTCCTTGTTCAAAACACCCCAGAGTAGCACTGCTTTCCTTGTACATAAAACAAACAAGAAAACAACAAATATCAATCAGGAAAAACACCGCCAGAGTAGCACTGCTGTCCTTGTTATCAACAACCAACCCACCCCCAGAGTAAGCACTGCTGTCCTTGTTTACAAAAACCCCCATATTAGCACTGCTTTCCTTGTTACAACCCCCAGAGTAGCACTGCTGTCCTTGTTTACCAACAAGCAACAAAACAGACAAACCCCCAGAGTAAGCACTGCTTTCCTCTTGTTACAAAAATACAACAAAAAAGCCCCCGGAGTACACTGCTTCCTTGTTCAACCCAGAGAGCAACACTGCTTTCCTTGTTACAAGACAAAACAAACAAAAACAAAAAGCCAACAAAACATCAACAAAACAAAAACACATACCAGCACCCCGTAGTACACTGCTTTTCCTTGTTACACCCCCATATTATCACTACTTTCCCTTTCCTTTTACAACAACAACAAAAACACCCCGCATAGTAGCACTACTTTCCTTGTTACATTACAAAACAACATTACAACACACCCCAGAGTAGCACTGCTTTCTCTTTGTTACCAACCCCCAGAGTAGCAACTGCTCTCCTTGTTACCCACCCAGATTACCCTGCTGTCCTTGTTACAAAAAACACCCCTGAGTACCATATGTGAAGGATTGCAGGTCCGTTGCTGGGGGTTTGGCCCCGTGCCACGTCCTTTGCCTGGGTTTTTGCCACTCGAGGTCCACAATTCCTAATATCCTGCTCACTGTTTCCCCTCCTCCTCTCAGGTCCCTGGTTGTGTGGGGCGTTTGGTTTTGCTTACCCAGAAGCCCTTGCTTTGCTGCCAAGGCTCTGCGTTTTGGGCCATCCTGTTCTTCCTGATATGCTTTTCTCCTTGGAAGAGATACTCTGTATACACTCAAACACTGCCTAGAAGGTAAACGGGGTAACGAGAAACTGAAGGGGGCTCTCCTGAACCGCCCTTATAGCAGGGAACTATGGTGAATAGGAACACAAGATGTCAAACCGACTGAGACCCAGTATCAGCCCAGACTCTCTCTCATTGTAAACGGACGAGGGCTGATTGGACCCAAGGTTTGAGTATTCACAAGACAACAACGCTAACCCTAGTAACTCGTGACAGGGGGCAAAAGTGGTCTAGAGTGGGGATATGATCGCTATATACAAATATTCAATACAAGGAGCTTCTGAGAGATTGGAGTAAAAGGACATTTCCACAACATAAAAGGAATGGTTTCTTTACAGTAAGGACCATTCCATGTGCCATTACAAGCCCTTAGATACCGTGGGACAAGATACACTAAACTCTGTTAATCAGGCAATTAGGGTAACTCCTAAAAGGTAACGGATCTCTTCTTTCCTGCGGTCACCGCTTCTCCCCAAAGGTTATATCTTCAAGAACGGCAGCCATTGTTTAACACATTAAGCAATTGCGTAACGCCGTGTTAAATGGGCGGCTGTCTTGCGTTAGCTTCAATCCCATGTCTCGCCGTTACTCTGCGTTACTCCTGCGTACTCCTGCGTACTCCTGCGTTAGCTCCTTGCTTTTACTTCTGCGTTACTCTCCACCCAGACTCAGGAAGTGTTACAGAAGAGAGGCTTTAATTACTGGTGAGTCCCCCAAGTGATCTTTTATACTTTCCAAAACACACTTTAACAGCACGTGGAGAGACGGCAAATGGCACACCTGGGAAATATGGCACATTTAATAATTTGAATACACTTTTGCACATTGCCCACTTTGCCTATAACGTTAATTCCATGTGGAATAGGACATGAACGGACCTTATGGATATGCATGTTAGGGATATCACTACGGCCGCTGGGGGTAATACATTATATAAAAGAGAAGCCTGGGGTAATATGAGGTATTCTCTTTATGGGATAGGCTTTACAATTACCCACGTTAACTTGGTTGTCGTTACGACTCATTAGCCTAATGGAGATTAGTGCAGCTGGCCTCGTGATGGCAGATACAGTAATCGTTTAATTAGACATGTTTACCGAAGGAGTTACAACACAGGGATATACCAATAACTACACAATTGGGAAGAGTCGTGGAGAAATCTGATACTGTCATTACTGGAATTCATGCCAGGACTGGATTATTTCCCTTACGAGACATCATTGTTAACGGTTCCATCAACTGGGGTTTTGGTTTCGGTCTTCACCTGAATCATGTATAAATACCAATATAGGCTGATTATCTTAGTCGACTAATGTAAGTTAACTCGATGGACACATCTTTCTGGTCTTCATCCACCCTGGGTACCGCTAGTGCGGAGAGCCATTTAGTCTATCACATGTAGCTTTGATCTCCTCTACTTTATTAGCATCTAATCACCTGTGCTGGGAGGCTGTTCCGTGACGCCACCACCCTTCTGGGACGAAGTACTTCCTCACATTTACCCTGAGCCTCCCTCACACCCCCAGGGTCAGAGCCGGCCTCATCGAGGCCGTCCCGCTTTCTTGGACTGCTGGCGATAGATGGGTTGCACCCACTCGTCGCTTCGAAAAAAGGTAATGAGAAAGAGACCGGAGGAAGAGCGGGAGGGGATGAAAGAAATTCACGGACTGGTCTAATGTTACCAGAATGGCAGCTGTGCTAGGACACCGACAATAGCTAGCGTACAAGCGATACAAGAGGGCGCTGACGTACAGGGCTTCGGCCTGTTAGCGTCACCTATGTGACCCACGGCGGGTCAGCACCATTAGTATGCACACTTAAAAGGGAACTACCTAATCTGCCGATAAGTGAGAGGTGGCAGCTTACGTTGTACGTGGACCAAATCCCGCGCTAGTGGCAAGCCCGCGTGGCTGCATAGATAGGCGGATAGGCAATGTACGGGGTGTGGGGGGCCAGCAGCCTCGCCGATAGGGGAGTAAAACGCCCACTACCCGGGTGAACCAGTGAGCAATAACTGGCTATAGAAGACGCGGGGACCTCGGGGTGAGTTGGAGGCTTACTCCGCGTTTCCGGAGGGGTGGTGCGCCATTGAAGGCGACGACTGCAAAAGAGGATGCGTCACGTCCAAAGGAGCCTACATATACGACACCCTGACTCGGCTTCCTATCGTACGCCTACGGGCACTATAGTTAACCTCTATAAGGCACCCAGCCCGGCCGATCTATGCGCTACCATCCCTTTGATCTGGAGACAACCACATGAGTACACCACAAAGACATCTTCCCTATAACACGCTCTCGCACTTTGCGGGCAATGTTTGGCTGGCCCCACCGAAGTCAGTGAGAACGGTCGGAAGGAGAAGGAGCGATACGGTGGCAATAGTAAAAAACGAGGCCCAGAGTGCAAATGATAACTCCCCCTGTGCCTGGTTTTTTGTTTTTCCCATAAAGATAATGAACATCAGAGTGTGACAGAATATACAATTTTTTATCCAAAATATTGTCCCCCTCAGGCTCCCCTCCCGTCGTGAGAGAGACTAAACTGTATAACATAGCAGTCTTTCCCGGCGTTAGAGGAGACTAACTGTATAACATAGCAGTCTCCCGGCGTGAGAAGACTACTGTATACTAGCAGTCTCCCGGCGTGGAGGAGAGCTAACTGTTAACATAGCAGTCTCCCGGCGTGAGAGAGACTACTCTGTATAACATAGCATCCTCCCGGCGTGAAAGAGACTAACTGTATACATAGCAGTCTCCCTGCGGGGAGAGAGACTAACTGTTATAACATATCATGTCTCCCCGTCGTGAGAGAGACTCACTGTATAACATAGCAGTCTCCCTGGCGTGAGAGAGACTAACTGTATAACATAGCAGTCTCCCGCGTGAGAATAGACTAACGTATAACATAGCAGTCTCCCAAGCGTGAGAGAGACTAATTCTGTAAACATAGCGTCCTCCCGGCGTGAGAGAGCTAACAAACTGAACTGTAATACATATCATTCTCCCGGCGTGAGAGAGACTACTGTATAACAATAACAGTCTCCCGCGTGAAGAGACTAACTGTATAACATAGCAGGTTCCCAGGCGTGAGAGGAGACCTAACTGTATAACATAGCCGTCTCCCAAGCGTGAGAGAGACTAACTGTAAACATAGCATCCTCTCCCGCGTGAGAGAGACTAAACTCTGTATAACATAACGCAGTCTCCCGGCGTGAGAGAAACTAACTGTATAACATAGCAGTCTCCCCGGTCGTGAGAGAGACTAACTGTATAACATATCAGTCTCCCGGCGTGAGAGAGACTAACTGTATACCATAGCAGTCTCCCGGCGTTAGAGAGACTAACGTAATACATAGCAAGTCTCCCGGCGTGAGAAGACTAACTGTATAACTAGCATCTCCCCGGCGTTAAGAGAGACTAACTGTATAACATAGCAGTCTCCCGGCGTAGAGAGACGTAACTGGTATAAATAAGCGTCTCCCGGCGTGAGAGAGATAACTGTCTAACATAGCATCCTCCGCCCGGCGTGAGAGATACTAACTGTATAACATAGCAGTCTCCAGCGTGAGAGAGACTAACTGTATAACATAGCAGTCCTCCCGCGTGAGAGAGACTAACTGTATAACATAGCATGTCTCCCAGCGTGATAGAGACTAACTGTATAACATAGCAGTTCTCCCGAGTGAAGGACTACTGTCTAACATAGCAGTCTCCTCCCGGCTTGAGAGAGACAACTGTATAACTGCAGTCTCCCGGCGTGAAGAGAGACTAACTGATAACATAGCAGTTTCCCGGCTTGAGGAGACACCTGTATAAACATAGCAGTCTCCCGCGTGAAGAGATACTAAACTGTATAACATAGCAGTCTCCCGCGTGAGAGAGACTAACTGTATAACATAGCAGTCTCCCCGGCTTGAGAAGGCTACTGATACCATAGCATTCTCCCCTCTGAGAGAGGCTCTGTAACAAGCAGTCCTCCCGGTGAGAGAGACTATACTGTATACCATAGCAGCTCCCAGCGGTAGAGACTAACTGATACAAGCAGTCTCCCTGCGTGAGAGCGACTAAGCTTTATAACATTCAGTCTCCCCGGCGTGATAGCGCTAACTGTATAACATAGGATTCTCCCAGCGTGATAGAGACTAATGGTTATAACCATAGCAGTCTCCCACGTGAGAGAGACTAACTGTATAACATAGCAGTCTCCCGCTTGAGATAGACTAACTGTATAACATAAGCAGTCTCCCGGTGTGCGAGTGAGACTACTGTATAACTCGCAAGTCTCCCGGCGTGAGAGAGACTAACTGTATAACATAGCAAGTCCTCCCAGTGTGAGAGAGATAACTGTATAACATAGGCCAGTCTCCCGGCCGTGAGAGAGACTAACTTTATAACATAGTCAGTCTCCCTGTCGTGAGATAGACTACTTATAACATAAGCCGTCTCTCTCCCGGCGTGATAGAGACTCACGGTAATAACATAGCAGCTCCCAGCGTGAGAGAGACTAACTGTATCACATAGCAGTCCCTCCCAATTGTGAGAGAGACTAACTGTATAAATAGCAGTCTCCCGGCGTGATGAGAGACTAACTGTATAACATAGCAGTCTCCCGGCCGTGAGAGCGACTACTGTATTACATAGCAGTCTCCCTGCGTGAGAGAGACTACGGTATAACCCTATCGTCTCCTGGGGCGTGAGAGAGACTAACTGTAAACATAGCAGGTCTCCCAGCGTGAGAGAACCTACTGTATAACTAGGCAGCTCCCAGCGTGATAGAGACTACTGTATAACATAGCAGTCTCCCGTCTCCCGGCGTGAGAGAGACAACTGTAGTAACTAGCAGTCTCCCGCGTGAGAGAGACTAACTGTTCATAGCAATCTCCCACCAGCGTGAGAGAGACTAACTGTATAACTAGCAGTCTCCCAGCGTGAGAGAGACTACTGTATAACATAGCAGTCTCCAGCTTGATAGAGACTACCTGTATAACATAGCAGTCTCCTCCCGGCGTGAGAGAGACTAACTGTATAACATAGCAGCTCCCGTGTGAGAGAGATCTAACTGTATAACATAGCAGTCTCCCGGCGTGAGAGAGACAACTGGTATAACATAGCATCTCCCAGCCGTGAGAGAGCTAACTGTGATAACATATCAGTTGTCTCCCAGCGTGAGAGAGACAACTGTATAACAAAGCAGTCTCCCAGTGTGGAGAGACTACTGTTATACATATCAGTCTCGCGGCGTGCGAGAGACTACACTGTATACAATAGCAGGTCCTCCCAGCGTGAGAGAGACTAACGTATAACCTAGCAGTCTCCCGGCTGTGAGAGAGACTAACTGTATAACATAGCAGTCTCCCAGCGTGAGAGAGACTAACGTATAACATAGCAGTCTCCCGCGTGAGAGAGACTAACTGTATACAGCATTCCTCCCCGGCGTGGAGAGACATACTTTATAACATAGCATTCCCGGCGTGAGAGAGAACTAACTGTATAACATAGGCAGTCCTCCCGGCTGAGCAGAGAACTAACTGTATAACATGCATTCTCCCAGTGTGGAGAGAGACACTGTATAACATAGCAGTCTCCCTGCGTGAGAGAGACTAACTGTATAAACATAGCAGTCTCCCCGGCGTGAGAGAGACTACTGTATAACTCGGCAGTTCTCCTCCCGGCGTGAGAGAGACTACTGTATAACATGAGCAGTCTCCCGCGGGTGAGACCTACTGTATAACATCGCAGTCTCCCTGTGTGAGAGAGACTTAACTGTATAACATAGGCAGTCTCCCGGCTGAGAGAGACTAACTTTATACATAGCAGTTCTCCCGTCTTGAGAGAGACTAACTGTATACCATAGCAGTCTCCCGGCTGAGAGAAGACTATGTCATAACATAGCAGTCTCCTCCCGGCGTGAAAGACGAACTGTATAAAACATGCAGTCTCCCGGCGTAGAGATACTAACTGTGAAAATAATACATATCAGTCTCCCAGCGTGAGAGAGACTAACTGTAATAACATAGCAGTCTCCCGGCGTGAGAGGACAACTGAATAACTAGCAGTTCCCGTGTGAGAGAGACTAACTGTATAACATGCAGTCTCCCAGCGTGAGAAGACTAACTGTTAAACATAGCGTCTCCCGTCGTGAAGAGAGACTAACTGTATAACCTAGGCAGTCTCCCCAGCGTGAGAGAGACTAACTGTATAACATACAGTCTCCCGGCGTGATAGAGACTAACTGTAGAACATAGCAGTCTCCCAGTGTTGAGAGAGACTACTGTATAACATAGCAGTCTCCCAGCGGTGAAGAGACTAACTTATAACATAGCAGTCTCCCAGCGTGAGAGAGACTAACTGTAATACATAGCCGTCTCCGCGTGAGAGAGACCTAACTGTATAACATAGCAAGTCCTCCCGGCGTGATAAGACTAACTGTATAACAGGCAGTCTCACGCTCCCGGCGTGAGAGAGACTAACTGTATAACAGAGCAGTCTCCCAGTTTGAGAGAGACTAACTGTATAACATAGCAGTCTCCAAGTCGTGAGAGAGACCTACTGTATAACATAGCAGTCTCCCCTTCGTGATAGAGACTAACTGTATAACATATCAGTCTCCGCGGTCGTGAGAGAGACTAACTGTATAACATAGCAGTCGCCCGGTGAAGATACTAACTTATAACATAGCAGTCTCCCAGTGTGAGAGAGACTAACTGTAATAACATAGCGTCTCCCGGTGTGAGACGAGACTAACTGTATAACTCGCAGTCTCCCCGCGTGAGAGAGACAAACAACAACACAAAACCCCCCCGTTACAGGGAAGGGGACCCTGTTACTGTACATCCCTCCCCCGTTACAGGGAAGGGGGCCCTGTTCCTGTACATTCCTCCCCCGTTACAGGGAAGGGGGCCCTGTTCCTGTACATCCCTCCCCCGTTACAGGGAAGGGGACCCTGTTCCTGTACGTTCCTCCCCCGTTACAGGGAAGGGGGCCCTGTTCCTGTACATTCCTCCCCCGTTACAG
>WSYH01004870.1:0-49066 GCA_036426205.1 Ascaphus truei | reverse complement strand
CCTTCCTATTGAGTGAGACTGCCTTCATATTGAGGGAGACTGCCTTCTCATTGAGTGAGACTGCCTTCCCATTGAGTGAGACTGTCTTCCCATTTAGTGAGACTGCCTTCCTATTGAGTGAGACTGCCTTCCTATTGAGTGAGACTGCCTTCATATTGAGGGAGACTGCCTTCTCATTGAGTGAGACTGCCTTCTCATTGAGTGAGACTGCCTTCCCATTGAGTGAGACTGTCTTCCCATTTAGTGAGACTGCCTTCCTATTGAGTGAGACTGCCTTCCTATTGAGTGAGTGGGGACACGTGGTCACCCGCAACGCGGGAAGTCCCGGCTGAATCCTCGCTCGTCTCTCTGATACAAAACCACCCCAAAAAAAAGGTCACGCTCCCCATCCCACCCCCCAAAAAAAAACGATGTTGATTAATTGTCGAATAAATACTAAGCTGCTGGCGAGACAGCCTTCCCAAGGAATGAGGGGGGGGGGGGGGGGACCGCTTCCCAAGGAATGAGACAGCCTTCCCAAGGAATGAGACAGCCTTCCCAAGGAATGAGACAGCCTTCCCAAGGAATGAGACAGCCTTCCCAAGGAAGGAGACAGCCTTCCCAAGGAATGAGACAGATTTCAAATGATTTCAAATGAGCGAGACAGCCTTCCCAAGGAATGAGACAGCCTTCCCAAGGAATGAGACAGATTTCAAATGATTTCAAATGAGTGAGACAGCCTTCCCAAGAAGGAATGAGACAGCCTTCCAAGGAATGGACATCCTTCCCAAGGAATGAGACAGCCATGCCCAAGGAAAATGAGGACAGCCTTCCTAGAATGAGACAGCCTTCCCAAGGAATGAGACAGCCTTCCAAGGAATGAGAAGATTTCAAATGGAGTGAGACGCCTTCCCAAGGGAATGAGAAAGCCTTCCCAGGAATGAGACAGAGTTCAAATGATTCAAATGGAGTGAGACAGGCCTTCCCAAGGATGAGGACAGCCTTCCCAATGAATGAGACAGCCTTCCCAAGGAATGAGACAGCCTTGTCCACAAGGAATGGGACAGCCTTCCAAGGGAATGAGACAGCACTTCCAAGGATGAGACAGGCATTCCCAAAGGAATTGGGAATGAGACAGCCCTCCCAAGGAATGAGACAGCCTCCCAAGGAATGAGACAGATTTAAATGAGGAGGACAGCTTCCCAAGGAATGAGACAGCCTTTCCAAGGAATTGAGGACAGCCTTCCAAGGACGGAGACAGCTCCTTCCCAAGGAATGAGACAGCTTCCCAAGGAATGAGACAGCCTTCAAAATGAGTGAGACAGCCTTCCCAAGGAATGAGAAAGCACTCCAAGGAATTGAGACAGCTGCTTCCCAAGGAAGGAGACAGCCTTCCCAGGGAAATTAGGAATGAGGACAGCCTCCCAAGGAATATGAGACAGCCTTCCCAAGGAATGAGACAGATTTCAATGGTGGAGTGAGGGACACCCTTCCCCAAGGACTGAGACAGCTTCCCAAGGAATGAGGACAGCCTTCCCAAGGTAATGAGGGAAGCATTCCCAAGGAATGAGACAGCCTTCCCAGGAATATGAAACAGCCTTCCCAAGGGAATGAGATGAGACAGGACTTCCAAAGGAATGAGACAGCCTTCAAAGTGAGACAGCCTTCCCAAGGAATGGAGACCGCCTTCAAAATGAGTGATGACAGCATTCACAAGGAATGAGACAGCCTTCCCAAAGAATGAGACAGCTCTCCCAAGGAATGAGCAGCTTCCCCAAGGAATGAGCAGCCTTCCCAAGGAATGCAAGCCAAGCCTTCCCAAGGAATGAGAAAGCCTTCCCAAGGAAATGAGACAGACTTCCAAGGAATGAAACAGCCTTCCCAAGGAATGAGGACAGCCTTCCCAAGGAATTGAGACAGCCTTTCCCAGGGAATGAGGACAGCCTTCCAAGGATGAGACAGTATTCCCAAAGGAATATGGAAACAGGCCTTCCCAAGGAAGGAGGACAGATTTCAATGAGTAGGAAGCCTTCCCAAGGAATGAGACAGCCTTCCCAGGAATGAGACAGCCTTCCCAGGAATGAGACAGCCTTCAAATGAGTGAGACAGCCTTCCCAAGAGAAGAGACAGCCTTCCCAAGGAAATGAGTGATGAGACAGCCTTCCCAGAATGAGACAGCCTTTCCCAAGGAAGAGACAATTCCCAAGGAATATACAGCATTCCCCAAGGACTGAGACAGTCTTCCCAAGATGAAACTCCTGCCCAAAGGAATGGAGACAGTCTTCCCAAGGAAGAGACAGCCTTCCCAAGGAATTGAGAAAGCCTTCCCAAGGAATGAGACAGCCTTCCCAAGGAATGAGACAGCCTTCAAATGAGTAAGCAGCATCCCAAGGAATGAGACAGCCTTCCCAAGGAATGAGACAGCCTTCCCAAGGAATGAGACAGCCTTCCCAAGATGAGACAGTCTTCCAAAGGAATTGAACAGTTCCCAAGGAAATGAGACAGTCTTCCCACGGAATGAGAAAGCCTTCCCAAGGAATGGACAGCCTTCCCAAGGAATGAGGACAGCCTTCAACTGAGTGAGACAGGCCTCTTCCCAAGGAGTGAGACAGCCTTCCCAAAGGAATGAGACAGCCTCCCAAGGAATGAGACAGGCTTCCAAAATGAGGAGACAGCCTTCCAAGGAATGAGACAGCCTTCAATGGAGTTGAGACAGCCTTTCCCAAGGAAGAGACAGCCTTCCAGGAATGAGACAGCCTCCAAGGACATGAGAGAGCCTTCCCAAGGAAATGAGACAGCCATCCCAAGGAATGAGACAGTCTTCCCAGGAATGAAAACGCCTTCCCAAGGAATGAGACAGTCCTCCAAGGAATGAGACCAGCCTTCCCCAAGGAATGAGACAGCCTTCCCACAAGGAATGAGCAGCCTTCAAAGTGAGGACAGCCTTCAAAGGAATGAGGACAGAATGCCCAAGGAATGAGGACAGCCTTCCAAGGAATGAGACAGCCTTCCCAAGGAATGAGACAGCCTTCCCAAGGAATGAGACAGCCTTCCCAAGGAATGAGACAGCCTTACCAAGGAATGAGACAGCTTCCCAAGGAATGAGACAGCCTTCAAATGAGTGAGACAGCCTTCCCAAGGAATGAGACAGCCTTCCCAAGGAATGAGACAGCCTTAAAAGAGGGTGAGACAGGCGCCCTTCCCAAGGAATGGACAGCCCTTCCCAAGGATGAGACAGCCCTTCCCAGGAATGAGACATCTTTCCCAAGGTATGAGCCAGCCCTTCCCAAGAATGAGACAGCCTTCACATGAGAGAGGCAGCCTTAGAATGAGTGAGGCAGCCTTCAAATGATGAGGACAAACCTTAGAATGCGGAGGCAGCCTTCCCAAGGAGTGAGACAGGCTTCTAATGAGTGAGACAGCCCTAAATTGAGTGGGATAGCCTTCGCAATGAGTGAGACAGCTTCCCAAGGAGGGGAGGGACAGAATCCTGTTTGAATTAGATCCCTTCCTATTGAGTGAGCTGCCTCCTATTGAGTGGGACTGCCTTCCTATGAGGGAGACTGCCTTTCCTATTGAGTGAGACTGCCTTCCAATGAGTGGGAGACTGCCTTCATATGAGGAGACGGCCTTCAATATTGAGTGAGACTGCCTTTATATTGAGGAGACTGCCTTCTCATTGAGTGAGACTGCCTTCCCATTGAGTGCGACTGTCTTCCATTTAGTTGAGACCTGCCTTCCTATGAGTGAGACTGCCTCTTTGAGGAGACTGAGACTGCCTTTCATATTGAGGGAGAATGCCTTCTCATTGGTGAGGACTGCCTTCTCATTGATGAGACTGCCTTCCCATGAGTGAGACGTATTCCCATTTTTTTAGTGAGGAACTGCCTTTCCTAGTGAGTGAGAACTGCCATTCCCCCCATTGAGTGAGACTGCCTTCATAGTGAGGTGAACTGCCTTCCCAATTGAGTGAGATGCCTTCCCATTGAGTGAGAATGCCTTCTCATTGAGTGAGACAGCCTTCATATGAGTGAGGCTGCCTTTTTCCCCTTTTATTTTGAGTGAGGCTTGCACTTTCTGTGAATTAGACTGCCTTCCCATTTGAGTGAGGGACTGCCTTCCCATTGAGTGAGCCTGCCTTCGTGAATTAGACTGCCCGTCCCATTGAGTGAGACTGTCCCTTCCCATGAGTGAGACTGCCTTCCTGTGATTAGGACTGCCTCCACATGCGTGAGACTGCCTTCCCTGGAATTATAGACTGCCTTCCATTGAGTGAGACTGCCTTCCGTGAGGTTAGACTGCTCCATGAGTGAGGACTTGCTACATGAGTGAGACTGCTTCTGGTGAATTAGACTGCCTTCCCATGAGTGAGGACTGCCTTCCCATTGAGGGAGACTGCCGTCCCATGAGTGAGACGCCCTTTCCCATTGAGGTGAGACTGCCTTCCATTGAGTTAGACTGCCTCCCACTGAGTGCGAGACTGCTTCCTATGAGGAGGACTGCCTTCTATTGAGTTGAGCCTGCATCCTATGAGTGAGAATGCCTCCTTGGTGAGACTGCTTCCCCAATTGAGTGAGACTGCCTTCCCATTGGTGAGAAGGCCTTCCCATTGAGTGAGAATGCCTTAACATTGGTTAGACGCCTCCTATTGAGTGTGAGACTGCTGACCATTGAGTGAGGACTGCCTTCCTGTGAATTAGACTGCTTCAATTGAGTGAGACTGCCTTACCATTGAGTGAGACTGCCTTCCTGTGAATTAGAATGCCTTCCCATTGAGTGATGAGGACGTGCCTCCTGGAATTAGACTGCCTTCCCATTGAGTGAGACTGACTTCAGTTGAGTTAGACTGAATTCCATTGAGTGAATGAGACTGCTTACCATTGAGTGAGACTGCCTTCCTGTGATTAGACTGCTTCCCATTGAGTGAGACGGCCTTCCCATGGGAGGGAGACTGCCTTCCATTGAGTGAGACTGCATTCCCATGAGGGAGACTGCTTCCCATGGAGTTAGACTGACTTCCCTTGAGTGAGACTGGCCTTCCTATGAGTGAGGACGGCATTCCTATGAGTGGCTGCCTTCCTATTGATTGAGTGCCGCCCGTGAGTGAGACTGCTTCCCATTGAGTGAGACTGCCTTCCATTGAGTGAGACTGCCTTCCAGTGAGAGTGAGACTGCATTCCCTTGAGTTGACTGCCTTCCTATTGAGTGGAACTGCCTCCATTGAGTGAGAATGCTTCCCATTGAGTGAGACGCCTTCCTATTGAGTGAGAACTGCCGCCTGTGAGTGAGACTGTTCCCCATTGAGTGAGATTCCTCCCATTGAGTTAGACTGCATTCCCATTGAAGTGAGACTGCTCCATTGAGTGAGATGACCTTCCTATTGAGTGAGACTGCCTTCTGCGACTTGTATGCAGTAGGTTTCTGTCTGGCTAAAGATTAACCCCCGCCCGTGTGTTACTGGCTGTGTGAGTTAGAGTTCCATTGATTTCGGTCTGTGGGGGGGCTCCTCCCTTATCCTCGGACTCCTGCCTACCTGGACACACGGGATGAGATGAGACGCCGCCCTGCCTTCGGCCTGTTTAGAGTGCTGATGAGACATCTCCACTGCGTCATCAATTAACCAGCCCAAGAGTATTGGCAATACCGAAATGCTCGTTGCGTCATCCAATAAAGCTGATTCATTTGAGGACGGTTTACCCATAGAGGAAGTGGGACGGATTCAATGGCGACATTACTTCCGCCATTGGTCAATAAGCAGGTATTTTGCGAGAAATTCTTTAGTGCAACATACTAAAAATGACGAGAGCTTCACTCCCAAAGGACAAAGGAGAGTGCCCTACAGTTGAAGTGAGGCTGCCCTGCAATGAGTGAGGTTTGTTCTTCTGAGTGAGTCGGCTTTCCAGTGAGTGAGGCTTATTCAATGAGTGAGACTGCCTTCCAGTGAGTGAGGTTGTGTATGAGTGAGGTTTTGTTCTTACGGAGTGAGACTGCACTTCCAGCTGAGTGGAGCTTGTTCTTATTGAGTGAGAGACTTCCAAGTGTAGCGTTTGTTCTATGGAGTGAGGTTTGTTTCTTAACGGAGTGAGACTGAATTCCAGTGAGTTGAGGCGGTTGATTATGGCGTGAGACTGCCTTCCAGTGAGTGAGGCGTGTTCTTATTGAGTGAGGTTTGTTCTTACTGAGTGAGACTGAATTCCAGTGAATGAGGCTTGTTCTTATTGAGTGAGACTGCCATCCAGTGAGTAATGCGTGTTCTTATTGAGTGACACTGCCTTACAGTGAGTGAGGCTTGTTCTTATTGAGTGAGACTGCCTCCCAGTGAGTGTGGCTTGTTCATATTGAGTGAGACTGCCTTCCAGGGAGTGAGGCTTGTGCTTATTGAGTGAGTCTGCCTTCTAGTGAGTGAGGCTTGTCCATAATGAATGAGACTGCCTTCCAGTGAGTGAGGCTTGTTCTTATTGAGTGAGGCTTGTTCTTACTTAGTGAGACTGCCTTCCAGTGAGTGAGGCTTGTTCTTATTGAGTGAGACTGCCTTCCAGTGAGTGAGGCGTGTTCTTATTGAGTGAGGTTTGTTCTTACTGAGTGAGACTTCCTTCCAGTGAGTGAGGCTTTTTCTTACTGAGTGAGACTGCCTTCCAGTGAGTGAGGCCTGTTCTTATTGAGTGGGACTGACTTCCAGTGAGTGAGGCTTGTTCTTATTGAGTGAGACTGCCTTCTGAGTGGTTTTTCTAATTGAGTGGGACTGCCTTCCAGTGAGTGAGGCTTGTTCTTATTGAGTGAGACTGCCTTCTAGTGAGTAAGGCTTGTTCTTATTGAGTGAGGCCTGTTCTAATTGAGTGAGTCTGTCTTCCAGTGAGTGAGGCTTGTTCTTATTGAGTGAGACTGCCTTCCAGCCAAATCCAACTGCTCTCTTACACAAGTGGGTGCCCCCTTTGGTACGCCCGCTGGCCTTTGAAGTGGGCGCTCCGGCGCGTGCCCAGCCATCGGATGGTTACACGCGTAGGGACTGGGCCATTGGCGGGTCTGGGACGCGCAGTGCTGTGCATACTGTCGCGGGGGTTTATACACAGCCCCGCGGCTAGGCCCCTGCAGGAGCTCATCCGCCGCCGGGTTTCATGGCTGTCTCTATGGCAACGGGTGGGCCAACTCCTGTCATCAAGGGCCACCAACAGGCCAGGTATGAGGGATATCCCTGCTTCAGCACAGGGGGACTCGAGCAGTGGCTCAGTCCACTGAGTCACTGAGCCCCCCCTGTGCTGAAGCAAGGACTGATTGAGCCACCTGTGCTGAAGCAAGGACTGATTGAGACACCTGTGCTGACGCAGGGATATATCCTTAATACCTGGCCAGTCGGTGGCCCTTGAGGACTGGCGTCGGGGCCACTCCTGCCCAGACAACCAGTAGCGCGAGGCTTTAGCCGGCGATACCCCCCCCCCCCCGCTGTGCCTCGCACCCTCCTCTGACTCTCACTGCACCTAATTAGGCGCTGGCGAGATATTTAACGAGCTGCTGCGAGTTTACAGTCTTGTAAAAAAAAAACATTGCAACCAGGGTGGGTACGAGGCGAGGACGGTGTCGACGGGGCTGAAATTAGGGGAACCTCCCCTGTGTTTTCTTCCGCGTGTGCGAGGGACAGAGGCGACGGTGACGCACGAAAGGGTGAGGGGGTGGGGGTGAAGGGGGGGGCCGACGAGGAGGAACATGGTCCAGAAACAGGAGACGATGACAATAGTTGAGGACAACCATGGTGGACAGCAATGGCAGACCCCCTACAGTCAACACAGGGGGTAACCTACAGTTAATCTGACGTCTACCTCGAGTTCTGTTGACAACTGATGTGTGTAAGAAAGGGGGGTCCCAATGAATATATGGGGGGGACAACTGGTAAAAGTGGGCGACCAAGTGGAAATAAATGGTCATATCTGTCCAGTATTAAAGATGAATCCATGTGCTTGGATTCCCTAACCCTTCTAGAGAAGTCTTCTTCACCTCGCCCAAGTCCTTATTCGATTAGCTGGCGAGACCGCTGGAGACCCTTTCGTCTTTTGTCTCTACCACCGGAAGGAGTCTTCCCTACGTCTGGGACAAAGGTCCCTGTCTCTCTGCCCCTCTCCCAAAGTTGAGTCTCAAAAAAAACAGGTTGCGTGGAAGGCAACTTCCGGCAGGAACGGTACGGAAGCCAACCTGCCCAGACATGCTCCCGGCTCCGGGAAAAACTCTCACCCCGCTTGCACACCTCTGGGTGGAGCGCGTCTCTGTAGGGTGGGAGCGAGTAGCATTAGGGCCAACTGTGTTCATTTGTTTTTGTTTTATATACATGGCGTTGCCAGCGTTTGACGAGGACACCTCTGCGTTATTATTCCCAAGATAACACGTCCGGGCTGTTGATTCGGCGGGTTGATGTTGACGCGACGCTTGCGTATTTTTTTTATACAGGAGCGTATGTGTACAAGGCGAAGGAATTACTGAGCTCAAGAGCTTACACTCCATTATTCCATTATTTTATGGTCTGACAGCAAACATTCGGTTATGTGCTATTTATTTCTGATTTTTTCCCCCCTGACGCGCTGCTCCCCAAGAAACGCACCGTTAGCGAGCGCGCTGTAGGGAGGACGAGAACCGAGACCTACTAACCATTTAGGGTTGTCCGCTCTGCCCCTCCCTCTCTTTCGATGGTTGAAGCGATGTTCTGCCGGGTTTGGTTCAACCAAATAATCTGCGTTTAGATGATCCAATTGCTACGGTGTCCCAACCCAACGTGTAGAATAGGGCAGCTGTTACCCCCACCCCCAAACCCCCCCCCCCCCCCGCCCCCCCCCCCCCCGCTGTTTCCATCCCGATAATAATAAATACATTTGACAAAAAAACAAACGCAGGAATTGCTCCTTTAAATACGACTCTGTCCGCCTGACGCCGCCCACTCGCCCGTCCCCTGCTCCCTCCCGTAGGACTAAGCGCCGGAATATTTTAATTGGCTCCATTGAAGAACTCGCGTAGCGGACGATTTCCCCAATTGTTTGGGAAATGTCGTCTGATTTGTCCGAAAAACAATTTGAGATACTTGAAGAAGAAAAGAAGGTGTTTAAGCGGGTCAGTCACCCCAGACGTGACCAATTAAACGCGCCGCCCGTCCCGGAATGCCAAGTAAACTCGGGACGATGGCGTGTGTAGTGCGTTACGGGTACATAATTGTCACTTTTAACATTGTACAGGTATTTCTAAATCATTTTTTTTTTGTTGTAAATACTCTAATTTGGCGATCCGGCGTGCTTTCGCGGCAGCAAACACACGTCGCATTACAGCAACCTGCCGCAGGGATTAGCGCGTCCGACGTCAAAGTCGAAATTAGAAAAAGGAGTCTCCCCCCCCCCCTCGCCCGAAGAGCTTACACTCTTAATTTTGCGTTCTTGATTTCTAAAGCAATTGCGGAACCCTCAGGTCTAAAAAAAAAACCAGATAAACCTATACGGAATGGTTTAAATGTCCCTGTTTTTCGGAAGAACAAGGAAAACACCCGTTTTCCCGAAGGCCGAACCAAGACGTTGGACCTGAATTCATGTTGACCTGCTGCGTGGTTCTGCCCTTTTTTTGTTGGGCAGACCCCGCTGGCACGGAGAGAGGGTTAATGCGCCGCGTCCGTGAATTCCGTGGGACGGCCACCCCATAAAGTGACTTGTTCTAGGCCCCCTCGGCTGGTGAGAGGCTGGACGTCCATGAGTGAGACAGAGGAGAAGGTGACGTTGAGGGGACCCGTCCCTGATAACCCAGAGCTAACCAGATACAATCAATTCACTGCCAGGGACGGGAAAGGCTCGACTGCTCTCTGGGGACGGGTTCATCCCTGCCCGGGGGTCCTGTGCAGAGAAGACCAGGACGGACCTACAACCATCTTGGGGCTTGATCCAGGCTCACAAGGTGGCGTCACGTTCCCTCAGGTTAGTGCGTATCCTCAAAGCTAATTATAGGTTCATAATTAAGGTTAAGCAGAAGGTTACCGTCACATTATTGTCGCACAACGTTGTGTTATCTCCCGGTAACGGGAGGGTAAGTGTGTCTTAGTGTTACTCCCGCCCAGCCCCCCCGGGAAATGGGGGTTTCTGCTCCCGCTGGGGAAGAGAGGAGAGGGGGAGATAACGCTACGTTAGTTATATCACCTCGCTGCGGGGTTACACCCACACCCTGTAACAGCGCTATATCAGGGTCGGGGTGTGAGTAACGCCAAGTTTAGGTTTGACCTATCAGGATCCGCCGTCGCGGTCGTCCTCCGTCGGCGCAGGCTCGTCAATAAAGCTTGTTTACATCCCGCCCACAACCAAGATGGCCGACAACCAGCCAGCGCCCTCACTTCGCCCTTTTGCAAGATGGAGGATGTCATTGGCTGCACCTTTCCTTGGGCTTGGAGTAGCAGCCATTTACTCCCAACCAGTGACCGAGCAAGATGTCCGATCCGTGTGCTCCTGGACCCCCGGCTGGTTTACCTCTGCCTGAACCTGGATTCTGTTTGCCTCTCTCCTGCCCCCGACCTTGGAACTGTGACAACCCCCCCGACGACTTGCTGAATCATGACCTTGCAATCGGGACCCCCGACTAGGCCGCGCTCTCTGCACCCCGATGTCGGGCCTTACGACCCGAACATTCCGTCGTAGTATAAAAAGGCCTGGTGTGACGGGCCCAGATCTGCCCCCCTCTGCGGGTCGGCCTTCCTGGTCAGAGCGATCACCGTCACATTTGTGGGGCCTCTGAGGCATGGACGGCCATTTTACTCGAGTGATCACGAGCAAAGCCCTGTCTTCGGACCAGACACTGGCTACGATTCCTACCGCCTTGATGCTATACCCATTGTCCAAGCAACCATTACCGCTTCGTGGCCCCACACCGCACCTCTCGAACCCCGCATGAGGAGGGGATCCCGCAGCATGTTGGCGGCTTCTGAACCAGTGTGCGAAACAGTTGAGCCTGGGCCTTCGATGTTCATAACTCACGAGCAGAGTACCGTACAAGATGGCCGTACTCTTGGTGGACGAGGCCTGGCAGGGCCTCCCCGAATCGCCTAATCTGGACACTTGGTCATGGCCGTGGTACCAAATTTCCGGCGGCGTTAGCTGCCGGTCACTGCGCGCCGGGACATCTCTCTGCCGGCTGCTTCAGCGCCAAGGTAAGACCCTAACCTTACCCTAAAACCCCCTAAGCTTAACCTCTAAACCTGAAGCTACCACCTACCCTAAACATTTTAAACCCTACCCTTAGCGTGGGTTGCTTTAGCTGTCACTGACAGCAGGAGCTTCCCACAATGCTTTGTATTCCACAGCAGAAGGCATTGGTGGGACGTGGACTCTGGATGCCCCCATAGTGAGTGACAGCTATACCTCCCTGCAGGGGCATACTGCAGGCAGCACCACACTGAGGGGTAGTTTGGGGCTTTATTAAGCGTGTGTGTCCACACGCTCAGGACACTATTACTGCCTGGGATCGGTCACACAGTTTGGGGGATTATAAAGCGTTGTGTTCCCACGTGCTCAGGACACTATATACTGCCTGGGACAGTCGGTCAACACAGTTTGGGGGATTATTAAGCGTGTGTTCCCCCCCACACACGCTCAGACACATATTATGCCTGGGATCGGTCCACACAGTTTGGGGGAATTAAGTTAGGTGTGTTCCCCCGTAGCTCAGGACCACTATATACTGCTGGCTACGGGCACACAGTTTGGGGGATATTAAGCGTGTGTTCCCCCCAAGCGCTCAGGACACATATATATGCCGGGATCGGTCACACAGTTTGGGGGATTAAGCGTGTGTTTGATTCCCCCCACACGCTCATGGAACCTATATACTGCCTGGGATCGGGGCACACAGTTTGGGGGATTATTAGAGCGTGTGTTCCCCCACGCAGCTCAGGACACTATATTACTGCCTGGGATCAGCACACAGTTTGGGGATTTATTAGCGTGTGTCCCACACGCTCAGGACCACTCTATACTGCCTGGATCGGGCACAACAGTTTGGGGGTTATTAAGCGTGTGTGTCCCACACGCTCAGGGACACTATTAACGCCTCGATCGGGCACACGTTTGGGGGATTATTAAAGGTGTGGTGTCCACACGCCAGGACCTATTACGCCTGACGGTCCACAGTTGGGGATTATAAAGCGTGTGTGTCGCCCCCAGGCTCAGGACACTATATACTGCCTGGGATCGGGCACACGTTTGGGGGAGTATGAAGCGGTGTTCTGTGCTTCCCCACGCGCTCAGGGAACTATATACTGCCCTGGGATCGGGCACACAGTTTGGGGGTATATTAAGCGTGTGTTCCCCCCACGCGCTCAGTGACACTATATACTGCCTGGGATCGGTCACACAGTTTGGGGATTTTAAGCGTGTTCCTCCACGCACTCAGGACACTCATTACTGCCTGGGATCGGCTCCACGTTGGGGATTATAAGCGTGGGTTCCCCCACGTGCATCAGGACACTCTATATACTGCCTGGAGCAGTCACACAGTTGGGGATTATTAAGCGTGTGTTCCCCCCACGTGCTCAGGACACTATATACTGCCTGGGATCAGTCACCAAGTTTGGGGGATTATTAAGCGTGTGTTCCCCCCCACGCGCTCAGGACACTATATACTGCTGGGTATCACGGTCACACAGTTGGGGGATTATTAAGCGTGTGTTCCCCCCACGTCAGGACACATATACTGCCTGGAATCCAGTCACACCAGTTTGGGGGATTATTAAGCGTGTGTTCCCCCCACGGTGCTCAGGACACTATATTACTGCTGGGATCGGGCACACAGTTTGGGGGATTATTAAGCGTGTGTTTCCCCCACAGCGTCAGGACACTATATACTTGCCTGGGATCGGTCACACAGTTGGGGATTATGTAAGCGTGTTCCCCACGCGCTCAGGACACTATATTACTGATGGGGATCGGTCACACAGTTTGGGGAATATTAAGCGTGTGTTTCCCCCACCAAGCTCAGGACACTATATTACTGCCTGGGATCGGTCACCACAGTTGGGGATTATTAAGCGTGTGTGTGGTCCCCACACGCTCAGGACACTATATACTGCCCTGGATCGGGCACACAGTTTGGGGGATTATTTAGAGGCGTGTTCCCCCCCACGCGCTCAGGACATTATATAATGCTGGATCGGTCACACCGTTTGGGGGATTAATAGCGTGTGTTCCCCCCACGTCGGCTCAGGACACTATATACTCCTGGAGTGTCACACAGTGTGGGGATTATTAAGCGTGTGTTCCCCCCACGTGCTCAGGACACTATATATGCCTGGGATCGGCACACAGTTTGGGGGTTATTACGCGGTGTGTCCACACGCTCAGGACCATATATACGCTCGGATCGGGCACACAGTTTGGGGGATTATTAAGCGTGTGTGTCCCACACGCTCAGGACAATAATACGGCCTGGGATCGGTCACACAGTTTGGGGGATTATAAGCGTGTGTTCCCCCACGCGCTCAGACACTATATACTGCCTGGGATGGGCACACCGTTTGGGGGATATTTAAGCGTGTGTTCCCCCCAACGCTCAGGACATATATACTGCCTGGGATCGGTCACACAGTTTGGGGGGTTATTAAGCGTTGTTCCCCCACGCTCAGGACACTATATACTGCCTGGGATAGGGCACACAGTTTGGGGGATTATTAAGCGGGTGTTCCCACCACGACGCTCAGGACACTATAACTGCCTGGATCGGTCACACAGTTTGGGGATTATTAAGCGTGTGTTCCTCCAACGCACACAGGACACTATATACTTGCCTGGATCGGTCACACAGTTGGGGATTATTAAGCGTGTTCCCCCCACGTCTCAGCCAATAATACTGCCTGGGGATCGTCACACATGTTTGGGGGATTTTAAGTGTGTGTTCCCCCCACGCACTCATGCAATACTATAACTGCCTGGGATCGGTCACACGCTTTGGGGGATGGTATAAGCGTTGTGGTCCCACGCCACGTGTTCAGGACATATATACTGCCTGGGATCGTCACACAGTTTGGGGACTTATTTACGTGCGTTCCCCCCACGCGCTCAGGACACTCTATACTGCCCTGATCGGGCACACAGTTTTGGGGATTATTACGCTGTGTTTCCCCCACGTGCTCAGGACACTAATATACTGCCCTGGGGACGGGCACACAGTTTTGGGGGATTATTAAAGCGGTGTTCCCCCCCACGCGCCTCAGTACACAATTACTGCCTGGGATCGGTCACACAGTTTGGGGCATTATGAAAGACGTGTGCGTCTTCCCCCCCACGCGCTCAGGAACCCTATATACTGCCCTGGGATCGGCACACATTTGGGGGGATTATAAGCGTTGTGTCCCCCCACCGCTCAGGACACTATATCTGCCTTGGGATCGGTCACACATTTGTGGGGATTTGTAGCGTGTGTTCCCCCCACGCTCACAGGGACACTATATACTGCGCATTAGTACACTGTAGTTCGTTCCGCTTGTTGGACCAAAAGTTTACTAATGACACAGTGGTTATGTGTACATTATCAGAACTTTCAGGGAGGTTAATAGCTGAAAATTAAAAATATACTGTGACTGACGGCTTTTAAGACACCACACACAGGTATAAGTATTATTAAATACCTGGTAGCTTCCAACAGTCACCAAGGCTTGGAGAGTTTTTACGATCTTTACCTAATTCCTTCACGAAAAACGGCTCGAAACTCTTGGATCTCGAACAGAATTTTTTATTCCCCATTCTTTCGTTTGCTTGTATCTGTGTCAACCCTATTGATAACACAAATAACGCGATAACGAGATTGCAGCGCCGCTGATTACGGAAACCACCATCTCCATTAAAAACGAGCCCCCCTCAACAAATGCCCCTAAGGTTCCGCCCGTGAGTATGGGGTACACGGGGGCACCCGAAGGTTAGACCTATCCGCAAGGCCTGCGCAAGGGTCTTTGGTTTCAAAATAAAGCGCGCTTGAAAACCGTTCGCGCTAGAAGGGAATGGTGTCTTGCTCATCACCCCTTCCCGTTACCCCATGACGAAGTCAGTCGGAGTTGCGACACGCGCGGGTGGAGTGTTTATGAGTCCTTGTTGGTGACGTCATCTGCAGGAGCCTGCGAAGTGCGAAGGGAAGAGTGTGCAAGGATTCCCTCTGTGAGCGTCATCTGCAGAGCTTGTGAACCGCTGGTTGAGTGTTCTTATTCCCATCGGGTAACTCATCGTGGGACTTGTGAAACCGTAGGCGGCAGATTGTTCGGAATTCTCTTCGGGTGATGTCATCTGACACTACCTTTTATCTATAATACTACTGTATATACAGGTGATCCTCGGTATACGTCGGACCGCATTCTATCTGACGTCGGAAACGGCTTATCCATCCGTAACGCGTCATCATGCATTCCAATGGAACGCGATTATCGATGTCGGTACGGATTATCCGACACGGTCCATAATACATTCCCGAACGCGGTTGTCCGACGTCGAAACGGATTTCCGACGTGTCATTAAACATTTCGCGGAACACTTATCCGACGTCGGAACGGATTATCCGACGCTCTGCGGCGCGGATTAACATGGTTTGCAATCCGACGTTTCACTAGTTCGCCGCAGTTTGGCGAACGATTCTGTGACGGATTCCGAGGACGACCTGATATCTAATATACATACGTACACACACCACACATCACAATTTGTATTTACCCATATATATATTTATATATATATATATTTTTATATATATAACAAAAATGATAGACGATCCCGTTCTGTGGCTTAACGAAATGCTTTTATTGTGCAGCTTTCGAGAAGTACACTGATCTCTCTTCCGCGGTGGTTATTGGGGTGTACAATGAATAAAGCACAAAAGGTATATATGTGGGTATGTGTATGTGTAGTGTAATATGTGTTATGTGTATATACGGGTGAGTGATATCTATATGTAGTGTATGTGTATATAGATGTATGTGTATATATTATGTATGGGTATGTGTATATAGAAGTATGTTGGTTATTAGGTATGGTGTATTAGATGTGTCTATACAGATATATATATATATAGTATATATATATATATAATAATATATATATATATTATATATATCAAATGGAAATATTACATGTGTGCTCATTGCATCGTCTTAGGCAGGGCTGCAAACCCTTGCCTTTCCTCATTATCACCCAGCGTACCGCGCTCACGCAGCAAGGGATTCTTGGAAATGACATGCAAATGAGCACACAGTGCCACTTTTTGGTTCAAAACCATTTGTAAAACATGGTTCCCTATAGGCTTAAGCTTGCTGCATGGTCTTATATATATAGATATATAGTATTATAAAACGTAACATACAATAACATACACACACATATATATTGTGATATATAGTCCTCATGCATTACGAGACAGATAATAGTATTAATGTATATGGTATATATATCATCATGCCGTTACAGGTGGGTGTGTGGTGTGTGGTGGTGTGTGTGGGTGTTGTGTTGTGTGGGTGTGTGTGGTGTGTGTGTGTGTGTGTGTGGTGTGTGTGTGTGTGTGTGTGGTGGTGTGTGTGGTGTGTGTGTGGTCCTGTGGTGTGTGTGTGTGTGTGTGTGTGTGTTGTGTGTGTGTGGGTTGTGTGTGTGTGTGTGTGGTGTGTGTGCGTGTGGAACAGCTATATGCTTTATCCTTCACTGTGTGCAGGTGAGGCCGGTTGACCTCACTCTTTAGGGCGGAGCACACCAGACGTCCGGGTAGCACCTCACCTTGAGGGGGGGTGGGGTCTAGACCTATCAGCATTGGTGTGGGAGGTTTCCCCCCCCCTCCAAATGAGTCCACCACATCCAATAACTTCCTTCTCCCCTCTGTGCCTCGCCACGGCCAATCCAATCAACTCCGCAGTAAAGCGGGGGACCATTGAATGAGGCCGGCACCCACAATCACTGACACGGGCGGGATGGATTTTTTAGTGTTGTTGGGGGCGGGATGATGGCAGTGGCGGAATGGGAGGGGGTGGACCAATGGGGCGAGGGGGGGCGGGGCGAGGCGCAGGAAGGCTCCCTAGGCTTGGCGAGGCGCAGGGCGGCTACCCTATTGGTGGGCGGGGTGGGTGACGCTTGCCAGTCGCCTCGTTGCTTCAGTTTAGTTGTTGCAGAGCCGCGGTGTGGGAGGAGCTGAGATACAGCGGGTAGTAAGCAGCTCTGTATTACCGCGTACCGGGGAGGGTTTACCTCTGTATTGCGCACCTGGGAGGGAGGGGGTTACCTCTATTCGCTCACCTGGGGGGAGGAGGGGTTAACCTCTGTATACCGGGGAGGAGGAGGGGTACCTCGTTACTGCTCACCTCTGAGAGGGAGGGGGGTTTTTACCTTGTATACAGCGTCACCCGTGAGTGGGAGGGGGGTAACCTCTGTATAGAGCTCACCCGTGAGTGGGGGGGGGGGGGAATACCTCTGTATACAGCTTCCCTGTGAGTGGGAGGGGGGATACCTCTGTATACAGCTTCCCTGTGAGTGGGAGGGGGGTACCTCTATACGCTCATATGAGAGGGGAGGGGGGATACCTGTATACAGCTCACCTGTGAGTGGGAGGGGGGATACCTCTGTATAGAGCTCACCTGTGAGTGGGAGGGGGGGATACCTCTGTATAGAGCTCACCTGTGAGTGGGAGGGGGGGATACCTCTGTATAGAGCTCACCCGTGAGTGGGGGGGGGGGGGTGAATACCTCGTGTATACAGACTTCCCTGTTGAGTGGGAGGGGGGAGATACCTCTGTATACAGACTTCTCCCTGTGAGTGGGAGGGGGGGAGATACCTCTATAACTGCTCACCTGTGAGAGGGAGGGGGGAGGGGATACCTCTGTATACAGCTCACCTGTGAGAGTGGGAGGGGGGGATACTCTGATAGATTCACCTGTGAGTGGGAGGGGGGATACCCTGTATAGAGCTCACCTGTGAGGGGGGGAGAGGGGGATACCTTGTTATAGAGTCAACCTGTGAGTGGGAGGGGGGGAGGATACCTCTGTATACAGCTCACTGTGAGTGGGGAGGGGGGATCCTCTGTTAACAGCTCACCTGTGAGTGGGAGGGGGGGATACCTCTGTATACAGCTCACCTGTGAGTGGGAGGGGGGAATACCTCTGTATACAGCTCACCTGTTGGTGGGAGGGGGGGATACTCTGTAACCGCTCACCTGTGAGTGGGAGGGGGGGATACTCTTATACAGCTCACCCTGTGAGTGGGAGGGGGGGATAACTTGTATAACAGCTCACCTGTGAGTGGGAGGGGGGGATACTCTGTATACAGCTCACCTTGTGAGTGGGAGGGGGGATACCTCTGTATACAGCTAACCGTGAGTGGGAGGGGGGGATGGATACCCTTGTATACAGCTCACCTGTGAGTGGGAGGGGGGGATACTCCTGTATACAGTCCACCTGTGAGGGAGGGGGGAACCTCTGATACAGCTCACTCTGCTGAGTGGAGGGGGGATGAGGGGGGGATACCTCTGTATACAGCTCACCTGTGAGTGGGAGGGGGGGATACCTCTGTATACAGCTCACCTGTGAGTGGGAGGGGGGGATACCTCTGTATACAGCTCACCTGTGAGTGGGAGGGGGGGATACCTCTGTATACAGCTCACCTGTGAGGGAGAGAAGGGGAGTTGCCTCCTATATATCGTAACCTGTGTATAGTGTGGTCCTGCCCTCTGCCATACTGTCTCAGTCTGCACCCCCCAAACTCTCCCCCCCATAACCCCTCCAACATGTCACTGCTCCAGCAACCCCACTGCACCCCATATTGCCCTCCTACCCCCTCTCGGAACCCCTTGGTGTTACATTGTGCCCCCGGGTGCTCTCTCTGCCCCCCAGGTGCCCCTCCGCGCCCCCCTCCTCTTAGTAGGTGTTACCCCCCCTCTGCAGGGTGGGTGTTACCTTCTACGCGCAGGAACGCTGAGCTATTATGGGGACAACCCACCGATAATACATATTACCCCCCGCTATTAACATTGTGTCACACTAACCCACAGAGCTCACGCTCTACCGAGCGCACGTTAGGGGTTAAACGTTCCTGGGGTCTGGCGGGTGATGTGAACGCGCTTTATATTCTGGGATAACTCTCTCTCTCGTAGTCCCAAACCTATAATATATTCCTACAGGAGATAATATACATATTAATTCTGCGTGTGTATCTCCCGTGACTGATATTGGAAGTGACACCCTTCTATTTAGGGATATGTACTGGGGTTTTTTTTTGTTTACACTTGAGTGCATTTTGTTTGCTCAATTAATTGTGTACACATATATATTTACACAATACGTGTGTGTCTTGATATTTTGTTGCTCATTTTATTAACTTTAGAAGTAGCAACATAATAAAAAAATAACATTTAGTGTTATGATCTATAGGCTGGATTGTGTGTGTGTGTGTGTGTGTTGATCTATAGACTTGTGTGTGTTGATTGATAAAGACTGGTGTGTGTGTGTTATGATCTATAAAGACTGGTGTGTGTGTGTGTGTTATGATCTATCAAGACTGGTGTGTGTGTGTTATGATCTATAAAGACGTGTGTGTGTGTGTGTGTGTGTGTGTGTGTGTGTGTGTGTTATGATCTATCAAGACTGGTGTGTGTGTGTGTGTGTGTGTGTGTGTTTTGATCTATAAAGACTGGATCGTTTGTGTGTGTGTGTGTGTTATGATCTATAAAGACTGGTGTGTGTGTGTTATGATCTATAAAGACTGGTGTGTGTGTGTGTTTTGATCTATAAAGACTGGATTGTGTGTGTGTTTTGATCTATAAAGACTGGATTGTGTGTGTGTGTGTGTGTTATGATCTATGAAGAATGGATCCAGCGGTGGGGTTAGTGTGTGTAATGTTCTGCTTTGCTTTTCTTGGTTGTATGACGAGTCCTGGCTGAATAAATATCACGTATATATTCTGGGTATTCCCTCTGCACAGTGTGTACACAAACCTAATCTCACCTCCCTGCCGCCTGGACTTTGGACCGGGGTGCTTAGCAGACATGGGCCCCCGCCCACGTACACGGCACTGCTCTGCATTGTTGTCGCTGAGAATATTCTCTAAAGTAACAAGCTACTGTTGGCTGATTGTGTAGGACAATGGGTGTTTGTGTGGCTAAAACGCTACTGTTGTCGCTTTTTAAGCACGTGATGGGCCGGATGCCATTGGGTTTGAGATTTTCTGTGGTATGGTTCTTTTGTAGTTAAAAGTTTTAAGGTTTGGTCTGGGGTGGGGCCAGGTTATTGGGATATCCCTGCTTCAGCACATTGACTGAGCCAGCTGTGCTGAAGCAGGGATATCCTTTAATACCTGACCTGTTGGTGGCCCTCGAATCCAAGAATCCTAAATGTGAAGGTGTGGACTCCTCCTTCCTGTCCACAGGTCCCCCCCCCGTGCTTTTCAGGGCTCAGTATCTCTGGGACAGAACAGGGCACAGAGATACGGAACTTAAGAGCAGTTTCAAAGGGTACCGATAAAAGTGTGTGTGTGTGTGTGTGTCAGGAATTTTCATGCGCTGGTGTGACTTTTCACTGGGATAGGTCACTGACATTGTGGTCAGGGAGGAAGATTCTTCCTGGGGTGACGCATCATTTGTGTAACCCCTTAATTGCCCAAGTGTCCCTATTGCCAGCCCCCTACGCCTACTCTCTCCCACCTGCCAGTAAATAAACATGCCACACTATGAATCGGTGGCGGGTACGACACTTCACGTCGGATCTTGATGGCACTTTAATCAGCGTCTCGAGTCTTGTCATTTTGTGATTTTTGTCTGTGTCGAGCTGTAAAAAGCCCCCACAGTGCGCCAAGCGGGCGTTAAATGCCCGCTCATGCGTAAAACGAGGATGAGCTGCTGAAGCGTTTAAGAAATTGCCCTCATTAAGCCTGCGTTTATGAAGCTGTTTGCTTGACAGGTCGCAATTGGGAAACAGCCCGGATTAGGACTGCCCTGACGTGGGAAAAATAGGTGGGAGAGGGTTTGGCAATGCAGCACGTGACCCTAAAAAGTCGAGGCAATTTGTCATTTTATTAGTGTTGACTAAGTGGCACTACGCCTTTATCTATTTATTTATCTAGTCTGCCGCCAGCGAGAGTTTGCAACGCGCCCCGGCCCGAAACGCAGGCCGTCCCAATGGCAGAAACCTCCCTGACTTAGTCATGGGAATACTTCCGACTACAAAGGTGTGATCAGACATTTTGGGCTGGCCCCCGCCCCCCCCCCCTCCCCCTTCTTGGGCTCGGTCATGGCCACGCTGTCAGCCACATATACTGCGCGGTAGGAAGCTGGGCGTTGCTGGCTTGGGGAGGGTTTGGCCAAGATGCGAATGGTGTAGTCTCGGGAAGGCATTACCTGGTAAGGAGCAGACGGTAAATATTTCCCCTTAAAGTTGTTTTTTTTTTTGAAAAAGGCTTTGGTGTTGATGCGGGGGGGTTTTACGTCGGGTCCTCAGTCCGTGTGTGTCTTGGATTCATAGCATTTTAATGCAGGTAAACTTCTCCTTTTTAAACACCTAAGTTTAATGGAAGACGAGGGGCGTTTTTGGTCTGCCCGGTTGTGACAAAACGTTGCCTTTCTTCTGTTCACCACACTTTCATGCGCCTGACGCAAGCCTTCCTAAGTGCTTCGGTGTTCCCAGCACTTCTGCTAGAAGGTGGCTTCCTGTTTTTGTTGAGGACTTCCTCCGTCTACCGCCAACTTCCATTGTCACCTCCTCGTCCTGGCGTTCCTCGTTCTTCTAAAAGATGCTTTCCTTAATCAAATGATTTGAGGCCTCCTGTCCCCTCTCTTTTGTCTTTTCTTAACGGTGAATGCTGAGGTTCCTTATAAATCTCGGATTATTTGTGGTCTGGAAGCCCCTTGGTTCTCAAGACACTTGACCAGTGACATTACCGATAGGACTTCTTGGTTACAACTGGTGTTGAGGCTTCCAATTGGCCGGAGGTTTGGCAGCCATTTTTGTCTCCCCTGGATGGAGACTTAAAACTAGGGTAACCATACATGTAAATATCTTAATAACCTGGGGGTTCCCCATAAAAATAGCTCGAATCGGTGCCAGGGGATCCAATTGTTCCCATCCTGTAAAACAAAAAGTAGGGGGGGAGGTTTGCAGCTTTTGTCTTTAAGGCTTAACTTGTAAACGGTGTACGGCTGTGAGGTTACCCCAGTTGTGTGGTGTCCATTACTGAACTGCACCCTAAAGATTATAGGGGATCATAAACTCTAATCCTGGAGGTGTTTAGGAGGTTGGAGGTTCCTTTAACTTCGACCGCACTATCTGGATATTATGGTTTTTTTATTTGTGAAGCGCCGACATGTTCCGCAGTGCAGTACAACGTGTGTGTGTGTGTGTGTGTGTGTGTGTGTGTGTGTGTGTGTGTCGGCAGCCGGCCACTGCGCGCACCGCCAGACTCTTCCCCCCGGACACGCGCGCACCTCCACACTCTTCCCCCAGCACCGCACACACTCTTCCCCCCAAGCACCGCCGACCGCCAGACCTTCCCCCCCAGCACCGCGCGCAACCGCCAGACTTCCCCCGCACCGCGCGCACCGCCAGACTCTTCCCCCACACCGCTCTTCACCCGCCGGCCCGACTCGCCCTCTCCCCCAGCACCGCCACACCGCGCCAGACTTTCTTCCCCCAGCACCGCGCACCGCCAGACTCTCCCCCCAGCACCGCGCGCAACCGCCAGACCTTCCCCCCACACCAGCCAGGCCTCCCCCAGCACCGCCAGACTCTACCCCCCAGCACCGCCAGACTCCTCCCCCCAGCACCGCCCAGAACTTCCTCCCCCCAGCACCGCCCGACCGCCAGTACTCCCTCCCCCCGCACCGCCAGACTCAGCTCTTCCCCCAGCACCGCGCGCACCGCCAGACTCTTCCCTCGCCCCTCGCCACCGCCAGACTCTTCCCCCAGCACCGCGGCCGCCGCCGGGGGGGAAGAGTCTGGCGGTGCGCGCGGTGCTGGGGGGAAGAGTCTGGCGGTGCGCGCAGTGCTGGGGGGGGGAGAGTCTGGCGGTGCGCGCGGTGCCGGGGGGAAGAGTCTGGCGGTGCGCTGAGGGGGATTTCAGAGAAGGGGCAGCACGGGAGAAGTCTTGCAGGCGGGAGTGCGAGGAGGTAATAAGGCGGATGTCGTGGGCAGTACGAAAGGGCTGTTTAGGGATATATTTGGGGATGAGGGCCGAGATGTAAGGGGAGGGGGGCAGTGTCGTTGAAAGCTTTGTAACTCATTCCTAGGGTCTTTCCATTTGGTTTCTGAAAGATATGGGAAGCCAGTGCAGGGATTTGTATGGTGAGGGAGGTAGATGAGTCTGACAGCAGCGTTTTGGATGGCTTGGGGTTGAGGCAGGTGGACAAAGGGAATTCCAGCTAGAAGGTTGCAGTAGTCAAGGCGGGACAGGATGAGGGACTGATTTGGGATTGTAGTTGTCATGTGAGGAAAGGGCGTATCCTGGAGCTATTTTGGAGGTGGAGCCTGCGATACTTGGTGAGGGAACGAAGGAGAGGGCAGAGTCGCAGATGATCCCTAGACGGCAGGCTTGGGGTGTTTGATGAGATTGTGGTATTGTTGACAGTGAGGGAAGAGTTTGGGGTGTGGCGGCGGAAAGAGTGTTCGTTCTGTTTTGGGCACGTTAAGCTTCAGATAACGGTGAGACATCCAGGAGGAGTGGGAGAGGGGGGAGAAGGCATGATATCAGATGTATCGTTTGGTATATAGATGATACTGAAAGCCAAAAGGTTTGTTTTGGTTCACCAAGAGAAGTGTAGAGTTAGGAGACCAGAGGGCCAAAGACCAGAGGGCCAAAGACCAGAGGGCCAAAGACCAGAGCGGCCAAATGACCAAGAGGCCAAAGACCAGAGGCCAAAGACCAGAGGGCCAAGACCAGAGGGCCAAAGACCAGAGGGCCAAAGACCAGAGGGCCAAAGACCAGAGGGCCACATCAAGAGTGGGACAGAGGAGACTCCAGAGAGGGAAACAGTGGCTGGATAGGTGGGACATGAACAAGGAGCGGAGCTGTGTAACTATTGGAATAAACAATGTGTCTTCCTCCCTGTTCCCTGTATGTGAATCCAGCATCGGCAAATTAATTGGCTACTACTTAAGCATGGCAGGTCCTGGGTATCTTCAAACATAACAGCGCGCATTCGTAGAGGGACCATTTAATTAGGAGCCTCCAGAAATGCTACTCTTCCGTCACGCTTTTTATTGTGAGAAACGGTTTGGGGTTAAAAGCAGTGTCTGGGTTAAAAAAAAAAAAAAAGGGTTAGTGTGAAGCTGTGATGTAGGGCCATTGTTTTAACTTCTCATTCGTCCTCTCCGTGGCCCCCCCCCCCCCTAACCTCCTCGGTTTTTGGCAGCAGACGCGGCACGGCTATTTTTGGCTCGGCCAGGCCCGTCCTGCCAGTGGGAAATCTCCCTCCATTGTTTTTGACTTTCAAACAAGTGGAAATTCTTTCCTGGCACAATCCGCTGCATCTGAAAACCTGATTGTCATTGCGCTGAACCCCCCCACTGGCTTTTGTATCGCATGGTGGGGGGGGGGGTGTCGCAACCTCCCCCCCCCCCCCCCCCCCCCCCCCAACCACACAGCAGGTCTGGATATCCCTGCTTCAGCACAGGTGGAGACTGAGCCACCGATTAAGCTGCCTGTGCTGAAGCAGGGATATTCTGCAAAACTGCCCCACCGGTACACTTTTGTACACAAGCTTACAAGGGCTGGTGGAGCTGGAACTGAACACCCCGGGAGGGGGGCTATCTGGCTCCCTTCTCTGATTTTTAAAGCTCGGCTGCCAAATTCCCTTCCAAGCCTGTCCACGCCTGCAATGTGCGGCATACCTTGCCGGCAGCGGACAGGGTTAAGGTGGAGGCCTGGCCAAACGCAGCCACTTGTTTTTTTGGCAAACGGTCTGCCGGAGACGAGCACGTCTTGCGGGTTAAGAACGGAGGCGTACGCCTGGCCGATCCTGGCCTCTTTTTTCCAGTTGCATGCTGGGAAAGCCAGGGTGTGACGAGACCAGCGATACCCGTAATTGGCGTGCATGTTTTAATGTAATCCTCGCAGGTAATTTGCGTTGGGATAAGTCTCTCTCTCTCCTTGGAAGCGCGGTCGGTGGAGGTCAGGGGGTTAGGGCGGCGCTGATTGCACTGTGCGTGTGAAACTGCATTTAAAGGCAGCAACGCTTAAAGAAGCGAACTTAGCCATTAAGTGAACCCATTAGCACGTCGATGGTGTTCCCCCGTACTCGGGGCGGGTCAACGTCTCCGGACACGTCCTGTTGAAAAGAGCACATCTCATTTTTAATGTGACCACTTTGATCTGTGTGTGTCTTGGGGTGGATGGGGGGGAGGGGAATGCTTTTTGCATTTCGCTTTTCTTCCGGAGAACGGATTTCGAGCGACCTGCTTACCCTCCCCCACCCCCCACAAAATGACAATATTTAAAATGGTCAGATCTTGTAATTGGACCAAGAGGTGTCAACCAGAACCGTTTAACCCAAGGGGTTCTCAATTCCAGTCCAAGAGCTTCCAACAGGTCAGGTTTGCAGGATTTATCCCAGATTCAGCACTGATTGAGCCACCTGCGCTGAAGCAGGGACTGATTGAGCCACCGGTGCGGAAGCGGGGGGATATCCTGAATACCGGACCTGTTGGGGGTGGGCGTCTCCAGGACTGGCGTTGAGAACACCTGGATTATACCAACTAACATGTCACTATTTTATTTTTCAAGAGCGCTTCCCTGTTTAACACCTTTTTTTACCGAATGAGATTGAGGAAAAGGAGCGATTTTAGTAATATTGGGGGATCCTTTCGCCATTTTTTTTTAGCCCTTCCAGGCATGCGGTGGATGTCACGCGTTGGTAAAACCGCCGACCCTTGTGGAACGCAGTATGCCCATTTCAGTCGTCGTTTGAAGATCTCTGGCGGGACGGGAACGAGAGGCCGTTCCTTACCTGGGGAGGGGGAGGCGGGGCAAGGGGCAAAGCCGCGCGATTTTGAGCGTTAATGGCGATTCCCACGGCTGCCCCGGATCAGAACGCCCTGCGCTTTGGCCTCGCCGGAAACTCTGGCAATGTAAAGAGTAAGAGGGGTTACTGCAGTGCTGGTGGTCAGGGTAACACAAATAATGAAAGGGGGGTGTGAATGGGACACTGGAGGGGGGGCCAGGGTGAAGCGTGCGCGCCGTGCTTGGCGCGATCAGATTGATCGTTCTGACTGCGCTTGTCGCGTGCCCGAGAGTTTGCTGCTCGCAGAGACAGTCATTTGATTTTGCAGCTCGGTGTTGCATCACGGCGACGACCCCCCCCCCCCCCGACGCCCCTCCGCGCGCGCTACCAACAGGGCAGAAGTCGCCGGAGCAAAAAGCGTGCCGAGCGCCAGCGCGCTCATTCACCCTGGCCGCAGCCCTTAGAATAAAGTCTGTTCTACAACAGGGGAGCTCGACTGCAGTCCCCCAAGCCCCTTCCAACAGGTCAGGTTTTGAGGATATCCCTGCTTCAGCGCAAGTGGCTCCATCAGTCCTTTGCTTCAGCACAGGTGGCGCCATCAGAGGCCCCCCCCCCCTGTTCTTCAGCTACGAGAACGAGGGAAGCGTTACGGTGGGGTCATCTTAATGGTCAACGTGTTGCAGTAGACGTGAGGTTTTTCGGGATAATAACGGCTTGTTCTTGTATAGCGCTGCTAGCTTTACGCAGCGCGTTACAGAGACATTTTGCAGGCGCAGGTCCCTGCCCCGCAGAGCTTACACTCTGTTTTTGGCGCCCGAGGTACAGGGATCCCTAACATCCTTTCCTCAGCCGTGTCGCACACTCGCTCTTTTTGAGCAGCCCACCCCCCCCGCTGGGGGTTAAAGGCCAAAAAAGGAGCCGCCCCCCCCCCCCCCCGACTAGTATCTAATACGGCACAAACCTAGCATGTTAACGATGTTATTGCCTGGGCCGGTAACAGGCTTTCTGTCCCACCCCCTGTATATGAAAGGGCTTCACCCTTTGCTATCTGGGTTTTATTCCATCTGCCCCTTGGATGGCTTGTTTTCTTGTAATCTGGTGAGATACCCTCACGCCTCTCCCCCCCCTTCCCCTCCGCTCTCCCTCTCCCCCCCCCCATGAGCCAACATGTCAGATTGTATTTTTCACATTCCAAGCATTCTGCAGGGGGGGGGGGACTGGTCCTCCTCTTTTTTTTGTTTCACCCTTGAGTGTCAACAGTGATTTTTCAATCCCGCACGGGCGCTCCAGTTCTCCCATTGGGCTGCAGGATACAGACCATTGTGGGGTGTTGACAACAGCGCATTATTTGCAAGAGAATCCGGCCAGCCTCCCAACCAAAGCCTAGAAAACAAGTCTCTTGCAAGGCGTGTTTGCTTCTCCAAAATACTGGGTGACGCACACTTCTCCGTGCTGTTTCCTCCTCTCCTTGGCCACACCCTCGGGCTCCTGACACCTCCTTCGGGAAGCTGCCCTGCTGGGGGGGGGAAATCCAGTGCTACCCCTTCCGAGCCGGTCTGGTCACTATGTCCGGTGAGGTTATTTCGGCCACATACATGTCCAGTATTACCTCTCATTTTTTTTTTACGGGACACCTGGCAACCCCACAAGTTTTGTCCCCTGCGTTGTTCACACAGGTGGACATATGTAAAGATGAAATAATTAACTTGCGTTTGCCGTTTATTTTACCCAGCGAATTGCGGCAGCAGAATACATCGAAACCAAAAATGGGGTGTATAACAGCAGGTAAAAATAGCCCCTTTTTTAACCTTAAAATGTGAAACCTTTGCGATAGTTGTTCTAAGTTTGTTTCGCTCCTGGGAAGATCAGGAATATAAAGTGTTTGTGTAAAGAACAATCTAGATTTGGGATGCTGTGTAGGCATCTACCCATCCATGGATGGACCACTAGCCATAGCTCATGGCGCAATAACCCCATGGTTATTACCAGTGTTCGACAAACCTATACATTTGCACGCCCCGGGCGAGTGGATTTAACATCGTGGCGAGCTCCTATTGGCCCAAGCAGCACACGTGTGGTACTAGGTGGTGAGTAGATTTTTTTGGTGATTTGTCGACCACTGGTTATTACATCAAAGCATACGTATATTAAGGAAAAACCTACATCAATTACCCTTGGTCTAAAAATACTACTTCCTGTTTCTCTAGGCACAACCCTTACATCATGCAGCGACACCCCTATATACAAGGCACAGATTAAGTATACTAATATATATGTACCGAGGAAAATCCCCCCCAAATAACACAATACACTGTAAGAAAATGTAGAGAATGGAGATAGTAAAATAAAAAAAAATCACAAGTTAATTGTCAAAGGATCCGTCCTGATGCGGACACACACTCCTGCCTGCCTCTCGTACTTTGACACAACAGTGTTGTGTAACTTGGGCATATTTATTTGACGCACTATTGTATGGTGTAACGTTACTACCGTGTCAGATGGCCACGTTTTTAGTAGAATGATTGGGGTGGCATCTCGGGGGGGTTTTAGTGACACAGCTTGGCAAGGGGTGGGCGACGCCAGTCAAGGTCCGGTTTTAAGGGTGTCCCTGCTTCAGCGCAGGTGGCTCAATCAGTCCTTGCTTCAACACAGGTGGCTCAATCAGTGGCTCCGTCTTTGACTGAGCCACTGATTGTGCCACTTGTGCTGGAGCAGGGATGTCCCTTATACCTGACCTGTTGGTGGCCCGTGAGGACTGGAGTTGGCCGCCCCTGCGCGTTTGAAAGGGCCCCTGCGCGTTTGCAAGGGCCCCTGCGCGTTTGCAAGGGCCCCTGCGCGTTTGCAAGGGCCCCTGCGCGTTTGCAAGGGCCCCTGCGCGTTTGCAAGGGCCCCTGCGCGTTTGCAAGGGCCCCTGCGCGTTTGCAAGGGCCCCTGCGCGTTTGCAAGGGCCCCTGCGCGTTTGCAAGGGCCCCGCCCATCAGTGTTGGCAAGGGCCCATACGCGGTTGCAAGGGCCCCATCGCGTTTGCAAGGGCCCATCGCGTTTTGCAAGGGCCCCATCGCGGTTTGAAAGGGCCCCATCGCGTTTGAAAGGCCCATCGCGTTTGAAAGGCCCCTGCGCGTTTGAAAGGGCCCCTGCGCTAGAGACTGACGTGAGAAATGAGAGCGATTGCACCGTTGTGGGCAGCAGCATTCCTGCGACTGGTGTCCCCCCGTGTTTGAGGGCTGTGTTATATAAATGTGGCTTTTTTAATTAGGATGTTGTAAGGGGCGTGGGTTCGACTCACGGCAGCGAAAAGCGTTACGTGAAAACCTAATTATGCTGACATTTGGTATTGTCTTAAAACGGGCAAATCCTGCAACGGCGGCTTTTTTGGGTGTCGGGGAGGACCTTCGAAATCGACTTCGTACCTAGAACCGACTTGGGTTAGTTTATAAGCGCCCCTTTTTTTTTTTTGCGTTCTCGCTCCCCTTACCTTGGGAAGCTTCCCGGCAGGTGGTTAATGGGATGCGCCGGGGAGTGGGTTTCACCCCAAGGGGTAAACTTGGGTCCTGCTGAATGATGCAGTTTCCCATAGATAACCTGCCTCCAAAAAAAACATGTCTAACCAGTGAATCACATTTTTTCGGGGGGCCTGTGCCGGCACGTACGGCCGCCCCCAAACACATCTCCTAACTGCGAAGAGTCTGAATGGCGGAGAGCAGGGAAGGGAGGGGAGGCAGGCTGTGGGGGCGTTCTCAGGGGTGACCTAAATGCCAGAGTCGCAAGTGCTACACACATTGTTTTGGGCTGCGTGATGATGGCCACGAATTTTCTATGACGTGATAGGTTGCTTGCGATTTTACTGCGTTGCGGGCCCTTCTGCGAGCCAAGCGGATAGAGTCAGGACTCTAGCTGCGCCCCCCCCCCCCTCGGGACCCCTCCGTTACACACTACTGCTTAGTCTCAAGGGACCCAAACACGGTCAGGAGATCCCAGCTTCAGCACAGGTGGCTCAATCGGAGGCTCGGTCTCTGATTGTGCCACCTGTGCTGAAGCAGGGATATCCTAAAAACCTGTCCTGTTGGGGGACTTCTTGAGGACCCGTGGATTAAGTTGCGTGCCCTCTTTCTGCCTCCCAAGAGCTTGCCATCGAATTGACGGCACATGAGACGAGAGACGACCTGGCTAGGGTTTTCTGACCGGGGTGGGACGGCCCGGGGGGTGGGACGGGAGAGACACACACCCCACACAACACACCCACACACCACCCACACACCACCACACCACCCAGCGCCACACACCACGCCACACACCACCCCCACCACCCACACACACACCACACACACACACCACACACAAAACCCACACACACACCACCACACCACACCACACACACCAACACACCACACACACACACACACGACACACACACCACCACACCACACAACACCACACACACACACCACACACAAACACCACACACACACACACAGACACAACACAACACACCAAACACACCACACACACACCACACCACAACACACACACACCACAACACACACACCACTCACACACACACATACCACACACACATACACACACACACACACACACACACACACACACAACACACACACCACACACACACACACCACACAACACACACACACAGTCACACACACACCAACACACACACACACACACACACACACACACACACACACACCACACACCACACCACACACACACAAATATTTTTTAACTTTGGGGGGTTTTCCCCCCTAAAGAGCGGGACAAGCTCCTGTGGCAAACAACATGAGTTTATGGGCCCCTTGGGGGCCATTTTGCTGCTTTCAAATGCCAACCGAGTGATACAAATGGGCGTCCGCAATGTCGCCAGAGAACCGTTTGCCTTGTGTTAACAATTAAGGGCTAATAGTAGGGGCGGCAGTGTACTGTGGCAAGCGTGCTGTGTTACCCGTAACACACGGGCAGTTGGACCCGTTGGGCCTTCTGCGTGTGCCGGACACCCGCGAGTCTCCGGTGAGACCTGCGTGGGCGCGTGGATGGAAGGTTCCCGTGCTGGCGGGAGGCACTTTCCGTAGGCTAATGTCTCTGCGACTGGTTGAAAGGTCTGGCAGCGCCTCTTCATCTCGGGCCTGATGAGTGCCGCTCGGGCCAATTAAGTTGTCCCCTTCAGATCAAAGCCTATAATTTCTTCAGGGATTTAAAAGCCATTATCCAAATTCAGATGCGTGCTTCTCACACGTAGCTTTGGGGAGAGAGGTTCGCAGTGTTGGGACTTTTGAAGCTTGTGATGTTGGTGTGACACTGTGTGTGAACTGTGTGTGACCATGTGTGTGGACACTGTGTGTGACACGGTGTGTGACACTGGGGTGTGACACTGTGTGTGACACTGTGGTGTGACACTGTGTGTGACAACTGTGTGTGACACTGTGTGACACTGTGTGACACTGGGGTGTGTGTGTGTGACATGTGTGTGGTGTGTGTGTGTGTGTGTGTGTGGGTGACAGTGGGGGTGTGTGTGTGTGTGTGTGAGTGCGTAGTGTGTGGTGTGTGGCGACATGTGTGTGTGTGTGTGCGACACTGGTGTGTGTGTGCGCGACACTGTGGTGCTGTGTGCGGACACTGTGTGTGTGTGTCGACAATGTGTGGTGGGTGCGACACTGGTGTGTGTGTGACACTGTGGGTGTGTGTGTGAACGGGTGTGTGTGTGACACTGTGTGTGTGTGTTGCCATTGTGTGTGTGTGTGTGTGAGACACTGTGTGTGTTGGTGTGGTGGACATTGGGTGGTGTGTGATGTGTGTGTGAGACACTGGTGTGTGTGGTGTGTGTGTGGGACACGGTGTGTGGTGTGATTGTGTGAGGAAATGTGGGTGTGTGTGTGTGAGACACGGTGTGTGTGTGTGGTGAGACACTGTGTGTGTGTGTGGTGTGTGTGTGTGGACACTGTGTGGTGTGTGTTGTGTGACACTGTGTGTGTGTGTGGGGTGAACTTGGTGTGTGTGTGAACTGACTTCTCAACATAACTCAATATTTTGTTGATTTTTTTTAAATTTATTTTGTTGTGTCACGCGGTAGCCATAAGCGCACCGCTTAACACACTATATATTGGGTTGTCATAGTGTTACACTCAGGCATGTAACGCCACACAGCACACCCCTTCTCACGGGCCGTGACCCACGTAGAATTGATTGCCTTGGGTGGCGCGCAGCGGAGAATGAGTATGCCCGTCGAACGTTGCATTCATATAAGCGTGCGAGTGCCAACACTCATTTCTCCCGCACCAGATATTTGTGTCTTGAGGTGTAGTAATCGGTGATATCGGATGTTTTAAAAGTTTTAAACCGCTTACAAAGCGCTTGCTCGGTGTGTTGTAAAAACGGCACCTGCGCAATATTTTCTTAAATACGCACTTGTCCTTAGAGCGCGCACGCATACAGGCAATATGCCGAATAGAAAATTAAGGCGGGGGTTTACCCTGACAGGTCAATCGTTCTCCCGTCGTGGGGGGAGCAATTTTTTTTTATTCCGAAAACCTAATTGCAAAATTGAAATAATCAATTAATTAGAATTGGTCAAAGGTTGAACTCGGTGGACCCTTACCCCCCTCCCCCCCCCCCCCCCCAATCGAAATGTTGGTACCCAGTAATATTTGTCTATAGACCCTGTGTAGGGCCTTCTGGAGTTTATGGGAATGAGGGTGGACACACACCCCCATTCGCTGTCTGCGCGTCCCATGCGCCAGATCGGGTGCATAACCATAGTCTTTACACAGCATGGGCACGGTTTGTCGCGGGTCTTGGTGGGTTCCCAAAACAGCTGTAACACCGCAGCTGCGGCCTCCCCCAGCAGCGGCCCGGAGGAGGAGGGACAAGTCATTGCTGTTCAGTGGGCTGGAAGAATGGGCTTTGGTGACCTCTGGTGACGACCTTTGCAGAAGACCGATACGAGAGACGGGGCATTTACAAGTCTCTCGTGTGTGACAAGCCGCCCCGCTGAGCCACCCAGATACGTGCGAGAGGGGCCAGATTAGAGAGCGCTGTAACTGCGCCCTGCGTACAATTTCCAGCAGCAATGTTTTTAGCCGAGTGGATTTTTTCGGGTCAAAGAAAAATTGGCCTCGGTGCAATGTGTCGCCAAGAAACGGGCTTTCTAAAGCGAAAATTATTCACATCTTGTGAGGACGTTAGGTCTGCTGCCCTTCCCCATTATCTCTTGGCATTCGGGGTGCTTCCTCTGCAGCAGGGATTGTGTGGTAATGACTTGCAAATCAGGCACTCGCACAGGCCGTCGCTCTTGCTGGCGTTAATTTTTACACGATTTTCCCAGCATGCCTGGGTTAAAGTGTAGAGCGAGTAACCCTACTCGTAGACGGCCATCCTCAGGTTTTGGGTTCTCATTAGTGCGAGTTATAAAATATGCGTCGTTGTCTTTCTGAGATATTCTTTGGTCTGGGCAGGTCCAAGGAATCCCAAAGTTGATTGTGCACCCCTCGCGTTTTGCGAGGCAAGGAGTAGCACCCGGTGGGTGGGAATTGCGTACCCAGAAATTGTTGCGCTACTACCTAACACCTCCGCGTATCGTCAGCCAAGGTGCTCCAACAACTTGCATAGAGGTTGCAAAGCTTCAACACGGAAGGGGAGTACTGTGTGGTGGCCAACTTCGTCCTCACGTGCCCCCAAAAGGTCAAGCATGAAGGATCCCAAACTTCAGTACAAGGTGGTTCAACCAGTCCTTGCTCCAGCACAGGTGGCTCAGTCCACGACTGAGCCACCTGTGCTGAAGCAGGGATTTCCCCAATAATTGGCTGTTGGTGGCCCTTGGACTCCAGTCGAAGATCAGACACGATTGTGCCACTGGCTGGAGCTGGGAGCTTCATACTTGTTCCGTTGGTGGCCCTTGGAGTGGAGTTGGTCAAAGTCAGGTGTGGCCATCATCAGATGTTTTAAACCTGTGGGTAGGCTTTAAAAAGCCATATAGGAAGAAGTAAGAACTGATTCCTGAAGCTGAGATTGAGCTCGCACAAAGCAATCCCGTAGTGACTTCACCCCCCTCCTCCTTTCGCACACCAAAGGCCTTATAAGAAGGATACAGTGCTTTTTCTGTGTTCACGTGAGTCATCCTGTTATAATTCTCTCCCTTGGCTTTCTACATTATCTGCGGACAAAAGCTCCAAAGGCCGCCCCTCCGCTGTTTTTGATCTCAGTCCCTAGGGCTTCGGCGCACAACCTGCAGTCTCTGCGCCTGACCCGTGCCACGGGCTGGGGTGGCGCTAATTGCACACGCGTCCTTAATGCAAGACCTTTTCCGTTGATACCCGAGCGAAGTTTGAAATCGCACAGGGTATATCTCAGTTGCACGGGGTGTGATACACACACACACCACACACACACAAATATTTTTTAACTTTGGGGGGTTTTTCCCCCCTAAAGAGCGGGACAAGCTCCTGTGGCAACAACATGAGTTTATGGGCCCCTTGGGGGCCATTTTTGCTGCTTTCAAATGCCAACCGAGTGATACAAATGGGCTGTCCGCAATGTCGCCAGAGAACGTTTGCCTCTTGTGTTAACCCATTAAGGGCTAATAGTAGGGGCAGTGTTACTGTGGCAAGCGTGGCTGTGTTACCCGTAACACACGGGCAGTTGGACCCGTTGGGCCTTCTGCTGTGTGCCGGACACCCCGCGACGTCTCCGGTGAGACACTGCGTGGGCAGCGTGGAAGGTTCCCGTGCTTGGCGGGAGGCACTTTCCCGTAGGCTAATGTCTCTGCGACTGGTTGAAAGGTCTGGCAGCGCCTCTTCATCTCGGGCCTGAGTGCCGCTCGGGCCAATTAAGTTGTCCCCTTTTCAGATCAAAGCCTATAATTCTTCCTGGGATTTAAAAGCCATTATCCAAATTCAGATGCGTGCTTCTCACCACGTAGCTTTGGGGAGAGAGGTTTCGCAGTGTTGGGCTTTTGAAAGTCTTGTGTGTGACACTGTGTGGGTGTGTGACACTGTGTGTGACACTGTGTGTGACACTGTGTGTGACACTGTGTGTGACACTGTGTGTGACACTGTGTGTGACACTGTGTGTGACACTGTGTGTGACACTGTGTGTGACACTGTGTGTGTGTGTGACAGTGTGTGTGTGTGTGACTTGGGTGCTGTGTGACAATGTGGTGGTGTGTGTGTGACACGTGTGTTGTGATGTGTGTGGTGTGTGGTGTGTGGTGTGGACACTGTGTGTGTGTGTGACATGGGTGTGTGTGAGACACTGGTGTGATGTGGTGCGACACTGGTGTGTGTGTGTGAGACACTGTGTGTGTGTGTGCGAACTGTGTGTGTGTGTGTGACACTGTGTGTGTGTGACACTGTTGTGTGTGTGTGTGTGTGAGACACTGTGTGTGTGTGTGTGTGAGACACTGTGTGTGTGTGTGTGTGAGACACTGTGTGTGTGTGTGTGTGTGACACTGTGTGTGTGTGTGTGTGTGACACTGTGTGTGTGTGTGTGTGTGACACTGTGTGTGTGTGTGTGACACTGACTTCTCAACACTAACTCAATATTTTGTTGATTTTTTTAAATTTATTTTTTTGTGTCACGCTGTAGCCATCACGCGCACCGCTTAACACACTATATATTGGGGTTGTCATAGTGTTATCACTCAGGCATGTAACGCCACACAGCACACCCCTTCCTCAACGGGCCCGTGCCCACGTAGAATTGATGCCTTGGGTGCGCGCAGCGGAGAATGAGTATGCCCGTCCGAAACGTTGCATTCATTCTAAGCGTGCGAGTGCACACTCATTTCTCCCGCACCAGATATTTGTGTCTTGAGTGTAGTAATCGGTGGATATCGTATGTTTTAAAAGTTTTAAACCGCTTACAAAGCGCTTGCTCGGTGTTCTAAAAACGGCACCTGCGCAATATTTTTCTTAAATACGCACTTGTCCTTTTCAGAGCGCGCACGCATACAGCAATATGCCGAATAGAAAATTAAGGCGGGGGTTTACCCTGACAGGTCAATCGTTCTCCCGTCGTGGGGGGAGCAATTTTTTTTTATTCCCGAAACCTAATTGCAAAATTTGAAATAAATCAATTTAATTAGAATTTGGTCAAAGGTTGAACTCGGTGGACCCTTCCCCCCCCCCCCCCCCCCCCCCCCAATCGAAATGTTGGTTACCCAGTAATATTTGTCTATGACCCTGTGTAGGCCTTCCTGGAGTTTATGGGAATGAGGGTGACACACACCCCCCATTCGCTGTCTGCGCGTCCCTGCGCAGATCGGGTGCATAACCATAGTCTTTACACAGCATGGGCACGGTTTTGTCGCGGGTCTTGGTGGGTTCCCAAAACAGCTGTAACACCGCAGCTGCGGCCTCCCCCAGCAGCGGCCGGAGGAGGAGGACAAGTCATTGCTGTTCAGTGGGCTGGAAGAATGGGCTTTGGTGACCTCTGGTGACGACCTTTGCAGAAGACCGATACGAGACGGGGCATTTTCCAGTCTCTCGTGTTGACAAGCCGCCCCAGCTGAGCCCACCCGATACGTGCGACGGGGGCAGATTAGAGAGCGCTCGTAACTGCCGCCTGCGTACAATTTCCAGCAATGCAATGTTTTTAGCCGAGTGGATTTTGTCGGGTCAACGAAAAATTGGCCTCGGTGCAATGTGTCGCCAAGAAACGGGCTTTCTAAAGCGAATTATCCCACTCTTGTGAGCGCGTTCAGGTCTGCTGCCCTTCCCCATTATCTCTTGGCATTCGGGTGCTTCCTCTGCAGCCAGGGATTCTGGGTAATGACTTGCAAATCAGCACTCGCACGGCCGTCGCTCTTTGCGCGTTAATTTTTACACCGCTTTTCCCAGCATGTCCTGGGTTAAAGTGTAGAGCGAGTAACCCTACTCGTAGACGGCCATCTCCAGGTTTTGGGTCTCATTAGTGCGAGTTTATAAAATATAGCGTCGTTGGTCTTTTCTGAGATATTCTTGGTCTGGGCAGGTCCAAGGAATCCCAAAGTTGATGCACCCCTAGCGTTTTGCGAGGCAAGAGTAGCACCCGGTGGATATTGCGTACCCAGAAATTGTTGCGCTACTAACCTAACCCTTCCGCGTATCGTCAGCCCAAGGTGCTCCAACAACTTGCATAGAGTTGCAAAGCTTCAACACGGAAAGGGGAGTACTGTGTGGTGGCCAACTTCCGTCCTCACGTGCCCCCAACAGGTCAAGCATGAAGGATCCCAACTTCAGTACAAGGTGGTTCAACCAGTCCTTGCTCCAGCACAGGTGGCTCAGTCATCGACTGAGCCACCTGTGCTGAAGCAGGGATTTCCCCAATACATTGGCTGTTGGTGGCCCTTGACTGCAGTCGAAGACTCAGACACTGATTGTGCCACCTGTGCTGGAGCTGGGAGCTTCATACTTGTTCCGTTGGTGGCCCTTGGAGTGGAGTTGGTCAAAGTCAGGTGTGGCCATCATCAGATGTTTTAAACCCTGCTGGGTAGGCTTTTAAAAAAGCCATATAGGAAGAAGTAAGACTGATTCCCTGAAGCTGAGATTGAGCTCGCACAAAGCAATCCCGCTAGTGACTTCACCCCCCTCCTCCCCTTCTCGCACACAAAGCCTTATCAGAAGGATACAGTGCTTTTTCTGTGTTCACTGTGAGTCATCCTGTTATAATTCTCTCCCTTTGGCTTTCTACATTATCTGCGGACAAAAGCTCCAAAGGCCGCTCCGCTGTTTTTTTTTATCTCAGTCCCTAGGGCTTCGGCGCACAACTGCAGTCTCTGCGCGCTGACCCGTGCCACCGGGCTGGGGAGCGCTAATTGCACACGCGTCCTTAATGCAAGACCTTTTCCGTTTGATACCAGAGGCGACGTTTGAAATCGCACAGGGTATTATCCTTCAGTTTCACGGGGCTGTGATTAGCGGTTCAGCGGACTTGTGAAATACACGGTTTCCCTTTCATCTTTCCTGCCACGCGCGGGGCGGGGGGCGGGAGGGGGGGGGAATCGAGGTTTGTAGATGGGGTTTCCTTGATCCGAGAAAGGTGGCTAAGCTCTGGGTTATACGGAGTCCAAATTAGCCGATTAATTTCAAAGGTAGAAGGGCTCCGGTTATTTCTTCCCATGAACGGCTTGGAGAATTGTTCTATCGAGGCAGCAGGGTTGTGTTCCAGGAACGAGACGGTATTTTCCATCGCTCAAATGAGGATTTTCTCAACTAACCAGAGAAGTCTCCGATTTAAAAAGGGGAGGCCTGGCCAGTTTGAGTAAGTGTTTAAAAGCCTTAACCGAGGAAGGAAGTGCTATTTGGAGACCGCATAAGAGGAAAGGCTTGGGTTTTATTTCAATCAGCGCCTCGATTTTTTTTTTTCTCCAGTCGGGGGTCGTTGGGAGGTGAATCGCTCCCACTTCCCGAACCTTCCTGGAAAGGAGTTAACTCCGGCTTGTCGGTGCGTTTATCGGCCTTGTTTAATTTCCACGGGTTAGGTCCGTTCCGCAACCGGCCGGCAACACCTGGCAGAGTTACAGGGCCTCAACCGGTGGAAACAAGGACATTTTTAAACCGGTTCCTTTTTTCATGGCGTCCCCCCCCCCCCCCCCGTAAGCCAGCTATGAAACGGATCTGCTTATGGCGTAGATGGGAAGACATGGGTTGCTGGCGTTGAAATCATGGACGCCACACGACCGTATTCCTGCGTGGGTGCCTCCCATCGGCAATGTCTTGCTGGCAAATGGTTACCACTCTGCTCTAGATTGCGTGTTTTTTCCCCATTTGCGTATGAGTTGTCCAATTGTCGGGCACTCGGCTGGTCTTTGACCCCGGGGCTACCATCTTTTAGCTTGCCGGCAACCGCGAGGGAAATAAAACGGCGTGTGGCCCCCAGGCGGACATTCGTGTTCTGGAGGAAGTAGTCATCCACGGCCGGGGGGGGGGGGGAGAAGGGGGGTGTCACACGCCCCGAAGCAGCAATGGCAGTCTGCTCCGGGAGCGCGCTACCCCTTGTGGCGTTCAATGAAGCCGCGTAGTCGGCTTTCCGGACCAGAACCCAGAACGGTGGGCTACAACATGCTGCAGACTCCAGTCCTCAAGGGCCACAAACAGGTCCGGTTTTAACGATATCCCTGCTTCAGCACAGGTGGCTCAATCAGTCCTTGCTTCAGCACCTGTGCTGAAGCAGGGATATCCCTAAATAGCTATCCTTTTGGTAGCCCTAGAGGACGGAGTTGGCCGCCCCTGCTCTGCATTTGACTATTAATATACAGGAGCAGTGCTGGAAAGAGCACCCAGCATGAGACGATCTATCGTGCCCCCAAGAGCTTACAATCTGATATCTGCTCTGCGTGCCAGTGGCAGCGTTTGGCAGGTCGGCATGTGTCTCATTTTAATGCTTGAGCGAAAAAAAGAAGGGTAGAATCCACTGCTTTTTGTCTTTTACATATCCATTGTTCACAAAACCTCAACAGGCCCTTGCTCATTGTGCAAACTCTTCCTGTGGCGTCTCCCGGTGAACGTCGTTCCAAACACGCTGCTAGTTTGTAGGCTGGAGGGGTTGGATTGTAGTTTTGTGCACTGGACGGTAAGGGGGGGGAAAAATTGTTGTTTTAACGTTTTTGTTTATCAGCAAACGTTCCAGTGGCTTCACACGGAGGCCCGAGGATGCGGGCTTGGTGTAGTGGAAGTAATTGTGGGAGAAGTCCATGTCCCCCTGTGGCGATCCCTGTCCTCAATTCCGCCTTTTGTTTTTTTTTTTCCCCCTGTCTTGGAGGAAGAATCCAGCCCATTCATGTAGAGTTAGACGTTTTCCCAGAACCTGAGCAAAAAACAGGCTCGTGCCAAGGACTCTCGTTACAAGGACTTGCAGATCAACTAATGGCCGTCATGTGTTTTTGTTGGGTAGGTTATTGATGACTGCATTCAAAGAATAAGCAAACAAACATCCCTTTTTTCCCCCCATGTCTCGTAAAAACTAATCTTATTTGAAAGCTGTTGGTTCATTGACGACGGAGAGTATCTCTGCCTTCATCTTGTCTCTTCCGGCTCTTCAACGTGTCCGGGTCGTGCAAAAACCGAACGATCTCGCGGGGGGTTAGCGGAAATACGATAACCCACGAACCCGTCGACACCCGTGGTCTTCTTTCTCTCTTCGCCGATCGCTTCCTTGTGTTGAAAGTTCATCTTGACGTTGTAGATTTGGATGGCGATGCAGATCTACGTGGTGGTCAAGACTCTGGAGTATACAATACTCCTTGCTGCACAGCATCAAGTAATGGTGGGAATATTGGGCACAAGTAGGACGATAAAGTCAACGTATTGATTGCTCGTGTGCATTCTGTAAAGATAAGCAGTGTCTTAATAAGAGGGCTTCTGGGGCCCGGGGCTTCTGGGGCCCCGGACTTCACTTGACGTGCTCTTGTTGATGACCTTATTGTGACAGAGAGATGTGCTATGTACATTACAATACATATACAACGTGCTATGGATAATAGGAGGGCGTACCTTGTATGTGGCGTGTTTATTGGAGGGTTTCGTGGTCTCTCGTAAAGTATTATTGCCCTTTAGAGTGAGCTCCGCGGGCGTCTGTGTCCCATTTTTAAGCAAAAAAGTTGCGCACCCCTCCTGGAAGAATCGCTCTGATTTCCACGTCGCCCTGCAGATACTGCCCTGTAATCGGCACGTTTATGGCTTTGCCCCTAAGGCTGTGGTAGGTTCCCACACCCACCTGGAGAAGCTGGCAATGTGTTGCAATGCTAGTGCAGCCAAGTCTAGGCTGAAACTTGAGGCCGCGCATAGACTGCAAGCTGAGCGGACCCTTTTTTTGGGTTTATACGGTTGTATAACCTGATGCTATAGTAACTGGAGGTAGAGGTGGCCAGGAGCTCGTAGTAACCACCCCCTGAAGCCTATTCGGGCTTAGGGTGGCCAGGTGGCTTTTCCAAAAAGTCTGGACACAATGGTGAAAGATGAGACGCACACCACACACGCACACCAACCATGCTGTTTCCTCCCCTCCTTGACCCCAGACTCGACACCTCATTCTGATTGGCTGCATTACCCAGCAGCAGCTAATCACAATCCCGCGCCCCCCCCCAAGCCTGTCAGGTCACTGTCCAGAGACGTTAATACCGGTGTACACCTACACGCCCAGAGAGGTAATACCGGTGTGCACATGTCCAGTATGAAATAATTTTTGTTGACTGGACAGTGTCCAAATCCAGGACAGTCCGGTTCAATTCCGGACACCTGGTAACCCTATTCTGGGCTGCAGTAATCTTGTTACCCAAAAAAAATAAATTGTTGTTGCATCACTTGGGCTTTGAACTCTGGACCTGGTAAATGTTAGTCCAGTCGCCTGGAGGTTCTATTGGTGTCTGAGGGGCTTGGTAAGATTAAGGTGGAGAGGCTGTAATTGTGCGGGGTTACGAGCCCGAGTCTGAGGGTGATGCTCCAGTAAAAACCTGTTAGTTTACAAGAGGACAACGTCCTTTTTTTTAATCCTTGTCGGACATGGCACGGTGTGTCCCCATTAAGGAGATACTCGTAATGTGTAGCGACGCGCGCGGAGGGAATCGGAGGCGGTTAATCAGAATTACCCTGACATCTCCTACGGTTTCATAACCACACTGCAGGAATGGCCTGTCAAAGGCTTTTCGCTCCGTGCACTTGGGCTGCCAGTCGCTGTTCTGGGTTCTGCATTATAATCCTTCGCTGGATATGGCTGACTCCTTCAGTGCCGGAGTGTCCTGTGGTTTTTTTTTTCTGTGGGTGTGACCTTTTTTGTTGCATAGTCTTGGAACAGTGGGGGCTATTGTTTGACATTTGAATGGCTGCAGGGATTTATCAGGATCTTTTTGTTTAATTACCAAAAGTCGTCTTGTACTTCGAATGTAATTCAGTCCCCGTGATTGCTGACCCAATTATGCTTTGACATTAAATGTACAGCACAATTGGGAGGGGGATGTAGAAGAAAGGGAGGGAACACGCCTAAATCTCATGCTTTCAGATTAGAAAGCATAGAAGGATGGGTCGCCGTGTTGGTGCTGAGAGGGAGTAGAGGGGGTGATACCTTTTTTGTTGGACCAACAAGAAATGTTACAAGCTTTCTAACCTCTCGGGGGTCCTTCATTGTGTCTTGTCTCTGGGTATGGCAATCTAATATACAGTGTATGCGACAGGGATATCGGGTTACAATGGATGCACACTGGACGTGACCTACTGTAGAAGTCTATTCTCCATTTGAAATGCAAAGGCAGATGGGACATTGAGGAGACGTGAATGTGAAAAATATATATCCGTTAGATTAGAAAAGTTGGTCATGGAAGGAGGAACAGGGAAGGGGAGGGGGAACACGCCTGCCGTGCAGAACTGGACATGTTCTGGGCAGTACGATGGTGAAAGCACACATGAAATCGTTGGGGGGGGACTGTAACCAATAGTGAGTACGTGAGACCCCCGTCTTGGATAAATAAGGGTCCGTACGACCCTGTGCTCCTTGTATCCCAGATTCTGTCCATTTCAGGAAAGGTGTTGAGGGAAGTCCATCAATCGTTCCATGATTGTGCCAGAGCCCGGGAAAGCTTGGGCGGAGGCTGTCTCCAGGTTCCTAAGATCCTGGTGGCTGAGGACAGGAGTTATTTGGTTTCTGGAAGGGCTTTGGTATTTTCGCAGATGGCCTGTTGAGTAAAGCAATCCATGGGTTGAGGGGGATCTCTTCCACCAATATTTCTCCAATTAAACCAAAATCTGCCCACATAGTATCTGGAAACAGATCTCCCTCCCCCAGGGTTTCACCAGTGTCTGTTTACCATTGGTCTCATATTGGCAAACTTATCTTCTAGGTTGCTAGAAAGTTCTGGTAAAAACTGAGATCGGACTTGTGCTCAATGGAGGAGTTCTTTTACACGCCTATTCATAATGTGTTGAGTGGGAAGGGAGTGCACAGCATTGTCTACGCTGGAGATGAAAGTATTCAGAGGGAGCAGGGCTCCCCATGTTCCTCCTCGAGCACCTGGAAGTCTTACCCAAGCATCCAGTCATGTCCTTCAAACTGTGGCCAAGCCGTTCTCCCTCCACCACCTAAAATCGTGTTTGTACGGGCCTGGGCGGAATGGAGTTACCCAACAAAGGTACATGGGGAGGTTCAATTTAAGGGTGGCTTCCTCCCGTGTTAAGTAAAGCAGATTACTTGGTTTAGAGGTGGAAATGGGAAGCCTGTCCTACTTGGGAAGCCACCAGTGAGTCCAGGCGAAGGGGACCCTGCAAACCCTTGAACCCATGGCTAGATGCCAAAGTACCAGGTTGTCTCACGTGGGCGACCTTGTAATATGACGGATGGCTAGACCCCCCCCTCCCACCCCCTCAGGTTAGGTGCGTTGTACTCCGCATTATTTGGAGTGGCTGGAAATGCGACGTTTGCTCTTGGAAACGAATACCGGAATTCTTGATTTGAGATTGGAAGAGTGCGAAAAAAGATACAAATTTTGGAACGAGGTTCATTTTGACCGTTTTTTTTTTTTTTTTTGGATTCTCCCAATCCATGACGTGGCATATTTGTTTGAGGCCTTCAGACATGGTTTTAATCCGGTAGCGGTAGCTGGCTTTATCACTTTATAAGGATACTAGTAAATTGTACAGACGGTTGCTAGCTCTTACCTTTAACCCAGGCTGGGCTGGAAAAGCTAATACGGCAGGCATATGTTTTTATAAGGGGTCCCATGTTAAAATGGACCAGAAGCACAAGGTGACAGTGTGCTCATTTGCAAGTTATGACCCAGAATCCCTGGCTGCAGTGTATGCTAAGAGAAAATGGGGAAGGGCAGGGTGGTGCTTGTACCCATTTCTCGACGACGACTAACCTCTTGCTATTTTTTTAAATCTGGTTTTAAGTGCGTTCCCTTTCTGTTGGCATCGTAACCTTAAAGTGCGGTTTCTAGATGAAATGTGCCCTGTGCAGGTCTCGCTCGTGGCTGTAATCTAAGCTTTCAATCGAACGATGGGGTGGGGGAAAATGGTGAGCTTGCGAAAGATCTCTTTGGCTTGCTGCAACATGACAAAAGCCGAGAGTCCCTGCAGAAAGCGTGCCAAGTCTTGTCAGGAGGTTACCCAGAGACGGTGCCGGGGATGCATCATGCCACTCAGTCACTGCTCGTTTTGGATCCCGAAGTGGTCTCCCCCCCCTCCCCTCTTCCCACCTGCTCTTTAAACATTTTTATGCTAAACTCTCCAAGCCAATTATCGCCATTTGTAGCTCAATGCTAATGGTGAGTCACGGTGGAGTGGGGAGGAGTAGATTCGGGGTTTTCCCGTTGACGCCCTTCTGCCCACGGCAAGGTCAGTGGGAGGCTTCCGTGGAGCGCCAGGCAGGTTGCATCTTGTCGGTCTCCCCCCCCCCCCCCCCGTCCTGCATTTACCTAGAAACTCTCGGCGTTGACTCCAACTTATTGCTTGTCCCCTCGAGCAAAATTGATTTTTCTTTTTTTGTTTTCGTTTACCTTTTTTTTTAAATCATACCTAGCTGCAGGGGGGGATTCTTTTTCTGTTCGAGAAGAATATGAGCGTTTTATATCCTATCTATAGTGTACTCTTATATATGTAAAGATAGTCTCGGAAATCAATGCCTTCTCTGTTCTGTCAGGAGCGCTGACACCCTGACGGGCGCCACCCAAGTGCCTGAGTCTCCCGGCCCATAGTGTCTTGTCTGGTTGCAGCCAGAGTGGCTGAGAGGTCCCTGGCTAGGTTGGACTGCCACTTTAAAGCAGTATTTCCCATGGTGCCTTGCAAAGTGAGGCTACCAGACTGGATTTTGGACGGGAAGCTAATAACCCCTTCAACGCCAATGGTGCCAGGAACTGATCGCCTCGCTTTGAATGGCGTGCGCTGGTCTCTTCCCCGCTGCTCGTGACGGTCTCCTTTCCACCTCTACTGCTGTCTTGGCTAAAAGATTTCCCCCCAACCAGTGGAACGTTCTTACCTCTAAGTATACGCCAGGGCTCTTCAACTCCATTTCCAAAGGGCCCAGGTTCGAAAAAGTCAGCCACGAGTATTGTTGTAATTTTGAATAGATTTCAATAATTGTGTGCCTGTGTGTCTGTGTTACCTTGGCTTACAAGTGGACATCAGTGTGGGGAAAAATGTCACTTGGTTACTCGAGCGACTACGGTGAAATTAGCAGGAGCAGAGTCCAAGGGCCACATGGTGGTCCCCTCTCGGGCGCCAGTGGAAAAGCCCTGGTATACACCAATCGCCACCTTCAAGTTGAATCTAAAAACACCTGCGTGAGTGGAAGAGCAGGGAGACTTGAACCATGCAACGAGGTGCATAAGTTTCGGATGTGTCTTTCTTCCCTTACCTCTTACCTCTTCCCTCTTCCCCATCATTGCGTCTTTTTTTTATTTTCTTGTGACTTCTTGTGCTCCCCCTGGATTTGGAGATGGGGCGTACATAAGTGATTACCTTGTCGTTGAGTAGGGGGGTGAGCGTGTCTAGGTATCCCTTTTTTTGCTTTGGACCCATGTGAAACTGCACCAGCAAAGATCTGCAAGTTCATGTCCGCCTTCCCTAGACTTCTTTCCCTCCCTTCTCCGCCTTGCCTCTGCCGGACCGTTTTTTTCCGAACACAAAACACGCGTGTATCCCCGGGTAGAGAATGTGTCAGTCAGTGCATTATTTAGCACAATGCTGGGCAGCAGGGTAATGTGCTTGGCAGGCCGCCTCGGTGCTGGTGTGGGGGGCGAAGAGATCAAACTCTTGCGTGGCTAGTACATCCTGACAGCGCAGGCCGCTCCAGGTGCACGTATGTACGGGGGAGGAATAACCAGCAAGAACCTGAAAAGGAACAGAGAATTGCACGACCGTGGCAAGCTCAAAATCCAGACCCACAGCACCAGGGCTAAGGTCTCCCCAATGATCTCCCAACACCTGTCTGGATTCCGTCCTCCCATCCTACTTCTGGTTGTCCAGTTGTTCTTCCGACAACCCTTGGAATTCAGTCGGGCACAATATGGTTTAACAATGTTAAGCTATGTGAGATAAATGCTTTGGATTTCGGTTCTGAGATCTGTTTACTTTTGGGGGTGAGGTTGAGTAGAGACGAGATGTGTGTCCAAACACAATGCCCTTCCCCCCCGGTTTATTTTTTGGGGACGGGGCTGCTTCGCCTGCTTGACCAAGGACCGCAAAGTTTAGTCAGCTGTTGTAGGAGGGTCATGCATGTCTTTGGCAGATGACTGCTCTCTTGTGCCAAGCCCTTACCGCAGGCCACCTTCCCAAACATGGTGTCTTGGTTGGTGTGGTGTCCCTCCGTGGGGGCGTTTGCAGGAGGAAACTGCACCTGCCCAACCAAGCAAGAAGCCTAATCTCGAGGCACATGTCTCACTCCATCCGCGTGTCACTACCCAGAATCCCTGTCTGCAGTTCAACCACTGACACGACCGTGGAATGAATGGAGCCGGTATTTGGGACCTGTGACAGACCTGCAGATACTCATGTGCTGTCTCTTTTCCCCCCCCCCAAACTTTAGTTACGCTCTATAGCCTTCCAGCCTTCTCCCTCTCTTTTTTCCCCCAACCCCCCTCCCCAACAGTGAGTGACAAATACCATCGAGGGCTTTGGCTACGCTGATAGTGCCGGAGATGCAACTGTGACGTCGGGCCTGCGGTCGCTGGATTGAGATGACTTCCAGCGATCGCGACCGAACCGTCGCTCCGTCGCGCTTACTGTAAGCGCGCGCACCGGCAATGCATTTGCGTTGACGCGCTGTCGCCATAAGCGCAGCCTTGTGTGCTTAGAGGTTCTGAATACAAAAATGGTGGTACTATATACAGCCCAACCCCGTTATAGGGCGATTCCGTTACAACGCGATTCCGCTTATAGCGCGATGTGATTCTTTGGACCCCACGCACAGCGTTATAAGGGGGTCGAGCTGTATTATTATTTCGTCTGTGTCAAGGTATCAAATTGGCACGAGGCATATTAATCATCTCTTATCTTTGGCGTTCGAAAATACCTCATTCTAAACTTGCTGTGTGCAACCTTTATTTGTGTAGTGTCAGTAGAAACTACTCGACAAACATTCATTGTGGGGGGGGGGGGGTGTACAAAGTTTTAAGTCTGGTTCTGCAAGAGACTGCTGTGTGACAGCAACGCTGTGGATGAGGTGTCTCCTTGCCCAATGGGATGCTGGAGAGATGAGCTCATGAGGCGTTGGGTGGGTGGGTTGTGTGTGTGTGGACCTGTTACACTCCCATTACTCACCAGCCCCCTCCCTTCACAAGAAACCAGGGGGAATGTATTGTCAGTGCAAAAACCTTCTCCCCGGCTCCTGTGAAATTCTCCAGGAGGGGAACAGTCACTGTGGATACAGATTCTATGACGGGGCGGGATTCGGCAAATTTTAGCATTCAAGTCCACGTCCCAGTTCACTCCAGTCAGGCTCCGATAACCCTTAATAAAGTCGGGAACCCTCTCTCCCACTGAGTTTTTTTTTTTTTTTTTCCCCTGAACTTGCGAGGCGATTTTGTGGTGACGTACGTAATAAGCTGGTCGGGATCTGTATCCCCCCCCCCCCCCGGGTTTCTAGTTGGGGGGTTGTTACATAATTAGAGTAATCGGTTTTAATTACAGCATATCGACAGAAATGGCCATTTTTATACACAGCGACGCGTATTCTGTTATTATACAAGAGCACGGTTGGTTTGCTCGTGGCTGTAGCCAGCTAAGGATATCCCTATTTTTTTTTCAATGCAACATTGACCGGATATAGCGCGTCTCGCCTCCTTTTGATCGCCGTTAACCCACCGTCGCAACGCGAGCGCCGTGCGGTCGAGGATTGCGGCAAGGTTTGGAAACCGGTAGGAGACGATTCCCCTCGTGTCTTCTCGCCGGGCTATACACCAGAGGCCTAGTTCGAAACCCTTGCAAGTCTCTTCAAGGTTGGCGCTTCAACGCGGCTTTTGGTGCCGCGTCCACGCGCTCATTATGGGGGTGGGGGGGGAGGAAACGACACTCGTGGACTTGTGCGCCACCTTGCGCTACGCTCTGCGGCGTCCCTCTCCAGGAGGACACGACAATGAGGATCCCCGGGGAGGACGGGGAAAGCGTCTGCGCCTCTCCCCTTTATTTTCTGGGTAAACCAGCCTGACCAGGCAGGCCGCCCTCCCTCCTCCCCCCTCCGGAGGGCCATGGTGTGACATGCTGACATTCCAGGGTCGGGCGTGTCGGGCCCTGCTGATCCAGCTGCCTTTGTCTCGGCTTGTTTTCATTGTGTTCACTTCACGCACGTTTTTACTTAAAGCTACAAGCGACCGTGCGCTAATTCTTTCCGTGCCAAGGTCTCCTCCCGTCCCTCTCCCCTGCTTTCCCAGGCCTTCTTTCTATCTTCTCCTTCTCTCTGCTCTTTCATGTTTTTTTTTTCTGGTGTTCTCCCCCATCTTCTCTTCCTTCCTCTCCTTCTTCTCCCTTCCCTCCCCCCCCTCCTCGCTCTGTCTCATGTTACATTGCCAAACGCACAACTGCTCTTTCCCCCAAGGTCCTTCAACCTTTCAGTCCCCAGGACCAAGGTGTAGGACAAAAGCCGCCCGGGGCGGTCAGCAATAAAAGCATGGTGACACACATGCCTTTGGCCGCTGAAGTTGGGCGCAATACAGAAGCATATGGACAATGGACCAGTCCTTAATTCTTCCCCCCCTGTGCAGCAGCCCCCTTGATAAAGTATTTCTACCACAACAGCAGCTGTGAATTATTTAGTGTTGCTTACCCGCCCCCCTGTAACAGCTGAACGCCTCCTGGACTGTAAACCTTGTCGCCTTCTGTATATAAAAGAATAACCCTGCCTTTTCATTTCAAGCATTGTGCTGAGGATTCGTGTCAGCGCCTTGTGTCCTGCGGGGGGGCTTCAGAAAGCTGGCACATGCGAACATTACAATGACAGCCGCGTATAACGCAGATCCTGTAGCTCAGGGATGGGCAACTCCAGTGCTCAAGGGGGCCACCAAACAGGTCAGGTTTTCCGGATGTCCCAGCTTTGGCACACTTGAGCCACCTGTGCTGAAGCGGGGACATCCTGAAAACCTGACCTGTTGGTGGCCTTTGAGGGCAGGAGTTGGTCACCCCTGCTGTAGCTGCTTACACTGCATTTATTCCTTCTGCAGATCTGGGACTTGGTTTTAAA
>WSYH01004869.1:21795-49072 GCA_036426205.1 Ascaphus truei | reverse complement strand
CGAGCAGGGATTTCCGGGCGTGCCAGCGAGCAGGGATTTCCGGGCGTGCCAGCGAGCAGGGATTTCCGGGCGTGCCAGCGAGCAGGGATTTCCGGGCGTGCCAGCGAGCAGGGATTTCCGGGCATGCCAGTGCGCAGGGATTGCTGGGGGATGAGTTTCAGGGGGTTTGCGGAGGAACCGTTGGCAGAATGTGCCTAGGAGATTGGGGTCCGGAGTTGTCGGTTCCCCTATAAATGTGCCTGGGAATCATGCCTGATTCTCAGATACCTGTAGGTACATTGTCCCGGCAATATCTCCCCTTGAAAACGCAAGCGCGACTCACCACTAGGGCACCCTGCTTCAGCACAGCCCAGAAAGGAGAATGAGGCACAGGGATGAATATGTATTCCTGTAGCTGAGGGAATCCCTAGGGTAAGGGGGGTACCCCAGATAGTGCCAATGTAACCCAGAACCAGTGTAGGGTTTGTGTGTGCCCCAACCGTATATAAGGTTGAGGGGGGCTCTGAGAGTCCAGACTGAGTCACAGGGAGAGTGTGTGGGGAATAAGGCAGAAATAAAACTACAACATTTTTCCTCTTCTGTCCCCTGTACCCAGAGACTCAGAAATATATTAAAATATACTTTATTAATGTAATGTAATGTGCTTGTTACATTCGGAACCGATGCCCACTCAGGCAGCCCGAGCTAACCAACAGGCGCCGGTAAGTCTGCTGGACATCGGCGTTCAAACAGCCAGAGGAAGCCCAGAGATGAGAATAGCATTTGGTCAGCGGGGAAAGGCAGAATACCAGGTCCGGAGATCAATTGCAGTCCTCCGGGATACCGCTTGTTCTGCCAGACCTGGTGGAGCCTGCCCAGCGGGTGGCATTGAGATAACCAGGGAGAGAGGTGGCAGGGAGAGAGGTGGCAGGGAGAGAGGCGGCAGGGAGGGAGGCGGCAGAGAGAGAGGCGGCAGGGAGAGACGCGGCAGGGAGAGACGGGGCAGGGAGAGAGGTGTCAGGGAGAGAGGTGTCAGGGAGAGAGGTGTCAGGGAGAGAGGTGTCAGGGAGAGAGGTGGCAGGGAGAGAGATGGTCCACTTTCAACACCTGTACCTCGTCGCCATGCATAAAAGGTTACACACGTTGCATAGCCCACCACTCGATGATCTTTATCTGAACTTGCCCTTGTCGAGATACTGCATTGTGCCATCTGCTTCCATGGATCAAACCCGATTCTACGGACGCAGGAACCCTCTCACCTCTGCCGTGCCTGTTACGCAGAAAAAGCGAAAGGCGGCAGCCGTTTCCATGCCAAGGCCAAAGGGACAGGCTAAGGCCAATAAAGAAAACCTTCTGCTGACCCCAAAGGCTAAGGGTTTTAATACACGTAAGCCTTATTATGTCAAGAAGAAATACGGTGATGTACTCTCAACGCAAAACAAATGGCAGCCAACCCATCGAACCCGCAGACCACTTCCTCACATACGCTTCGACGACTCTGACGCCGCTGTCCCGGAAATCTTCAGCCCGTTTCTCCACTCCTCATCCGCGACGCTGCCGCTGCTCTCCCGGAAACCCACAGGCCATCTTCTCCAGTTCTATTCGACGACGCTGCCGCTGGTGCCTCTGAAATCCACGGGTCACTTTCTCCTTTGCGCTTAGACGACTCTGCCGCTTCTCGCCCGGAAATCCAGAGGTCACTTTCTCCATCCCTCTTCGACGACGCTGCCGCTTCTCTCCATTTATTTATTTATAAAATATTTTACCAGGAAGTAATACATCGAGAGTTACCTCTCGTTTTCAAGTATGTCCTGGGCACAGAGTTAGGACAAATAATACATGGTTACAAATACAGTTACATAATGAGCAGGTTATACATTATATACAAGACATTGCATGCACAGTTAAAGATAATAAATATTATGGGCGAATGAAACAGTTACAGACCAGATTAAAATGTGAGACAGCCTTAGATTTGAAAGAACGTAGACTGGTGGTGGATGTGAGAGTCTCTGGTAGGTTGTTCCAGTTTTGGGGTGCACAGTAAGAGAAGGAGGAACGGCCGGATACTTTGTTGAGCCTTGGGACCATGAACAGTCTTTTGGAGTCTGATTTCAGGTGATAGGTGCTGCATGTGGTAGGGGTGAGGAGCTTGTTCAGGTAGCTGGGTAGCTTGCCCATAAAGAATTTGAAGGCAAGACAGGAAAGGTGAACTTTGCACCTAGACTCTAGTGATGACCAATTTAGTTCTTTGAGCATTTCGCAGTGATGTGTGTTGTAGTTGCATTGGAGAGCAAAACGACAAATTGAATTGTAGAGGGTGTCAAGTTTGCTAAGGTGGGTTTGAGGTGCCGTGCCATATACTATGTCTCCATAGTCAATAATTGGCATTAGCATCTGCTGTGCGATACGCTTTCTGACCAGGAGACTTAGGGAGGATTTGTTCCTGTAAAGTGCACCTAGTTTGGTATAGGTCTTGGTTGTCAGGGTATCAACGTGCATCCCGAATGTTAAGTGAGAGTCCAACCACATGCCCAGGTATTTAAAACTAGTGACAGGGGTTAGGGTGGTGTTAGCGTTGGTTCTAATCAGGAGCTCAGTCATTGGAAGCTTTACAAATTTAATCTTGGTCCCAAATACCATTGTTACAGTCTTGTCAGTGTTTAAAAACAGTTTGTTTTGGGAAATCCAGTTTTCGAGTCTCAAAAAGTCAGACTGAAGTATGTGTTCAATGTCGGAGAGGCTATGGCTGTGTGCATATATAATTGTGTCGTCTGCATACATGTGTATTGAGGCTTCCTTACAAGCTGTGGGAAGATCATTAATGAACACTGAGAAGAGTAGGGGCCCCAGAACAGAGCCTTGCGGGACACCACAGGTGATATCCAGGGGGTTGGAGTTAGAGCCTGAGATGGACACATGTTGGGATCTTCCTGGTAGGTAGGAATGAAACCAGTATAAAGCATGCTTCCCTATTCCAGAGCTATGGAGTTTGTTAAGCAGGATAGCATGATCAACTGTGTCAAAAGCCTTTGCAAAATCTAGGAATACTGCACCAGTGAGTTGTCCCCGTTCCATTCCACACTGGATTTCATTGCAAACTTTTAGCAGGGTAGTTACGGTGGAGTGTTTGGGACGAAATCCAGATTGGAATTGGCTAGGGAAATTTGTCTTGGTATAGTAATCGCTTAATTGGAAGTGGACACATTTTTCCATGACTTTGGATAGAACTGGGAGAAGTGAAATTGGCCTGTAGTTTGAGACAGTTTTCCAGGTCTTAGGGATATGGCCTGCAGACAGGATAGAGTTGACTATGGACACAATTAGTTTGGCAATGGCTGGGGCACCAAGTCGTAGGAACCTAGATTGCAGTAAGTCGGGTCCACATTGGCTGCTTAGTTTTAGTTTGAGGAGCGCTTGTGTAATCTCGTCTTCAGATACTGGGCCAAATTGAAAATTGTGGGCAGTGTTGGAAGGGTGTGGGGCTATGTGGGTACTCCCAGGATGAGATTCAGGTTTGTGGTTTGGGATGCGTTTTGCTAATAAGTTAGTGGCACACCCCACAAAATAATCATTGAATGCATTTGCAATGTCAGTGGGGTTTGTCAGAGTAATATCCCCCTTAGTGATATTACTTGGTTGTTGATGGTTAGGAGGCTGGAATATATTGTTGATAACCTTCCAGAAGTTAGCTGGGTTTGATGTATTTTGGTGGAGATTGCCAGAGTAATATTGTGCTTTTACGTGCCTTGTTTGCCTTGTGCACATGTTCCGCAGGCATCTGTAGTGATTGAGATCCTTGGTAGTGCCAGTTACTTTGTAGCTTTTTCACAAGGTATCTCTGAGTGGGTAGAGTGCAATAAGGTCAGATGTAACCCATGGAAGATGGGCCCCCCTAACCCTTATTTTGCGTAGTGGAGCATGGGTATCGCAGAGTTTTAAGTACTCGGATTGGAAATAGTCGAGCGCAGAATCAGGGTCGGGAATTAAATCGATTCTGTTCCATGGGCAGTTGGTAAGGTCAGCCAGAAACTGTTCTGGGTTAAAGTTTTTAAATGTTCTAGTGAGGAGAACTTTAGGGTTTGAATGGGGCGGTTTAATTTTCCTTACACAGTAACTATTGTATGGTCACTGAAAATGTCAGGAAGGATGCCAGAGGATTGTATTCTGCTGGGGTTTGAGGAGAGAATCCAGTCTAGCAAGGAATGGTTATGCGATTTCAGGTTTATCCGTGTGGGTTGGGAAATGAGTGTTGATAGGTTAAGTGACTTGAGTTGTATCTGGATTTTGTGGTTTTTAGGGTCGAGCCAGTTGAAGTTGAAATCCCCAAGAACTAGCAGCTCACTCTTCTCGTTCAGAGAGGAAATGGAGCCAAGAAACTGGGTGATATCAGCCAGGGATTATAGAGGGGCTTTAGGGGGCGGTAGATGCCAGTGAGCAAGACGGGCTTAGAAAAGGGGAGGCAGATTTTGCCAACTAGAAATTCAAAAGAGGGCGGGCTTGGGGGGCAATTTAACAGTGTAAATTGTTATGTGTCTGCAATATAAAATAACACCCCTCCTCCTCTCTTGGACCTATCTCTCCTAAAAATGGAGTATCCCTGAATGGCGATATTTGCATCAGGGGTTTTAGGGGATAGCCATGTTTCTGTAAGAACGATGGCTTTGGGTTTATGCATAAGGCACCATGCCCTTAGTTCGTCCAGTTTGGGCAGCAGGCTCCAGATGTTTATATGGGCGACAGATAGCCCTTTTGGAATTTAAAGGTGGAATTCTCAGGGGCATGGGACAGATTTGAAATGGGAGGACCTGGGTTAGGTTCAATATCACCTGCTAAAGAGAGTAACAGTATGAGTAGAAATTTGGGTAGTTGTTTGCAACTTGTAAATTTGTGGTGTTTGCCATTAGAGTAAGCAGTGGTTGGAACCCCCATCTCATCCTCCGTAGCACCCATCCACCCAGATGTCCACACGCCATGCACAAAAAGCAACTCGTTAGACCGGATGCTAAATGGGATAAGTGTGGATATCCCCGTGGACTCCATTATGTTGACAAAGATAGATCTGCTTCTGGTGACCATGCTAAATATGGATCAACGGATGCTAAATATGGATCAACGGATGGATCGACGGATGGAGAAGATAGAGGCTGACATAGCGGGGATACATCATTTGCTCGATGTTCATGTCCCTGATGTTCAGTTTTGTATATTTTATGAATAAAGAATTTTTTTAATCACAGGTAAGACCATACTGTTGTGCTGAACTGTGCTGTACATGTTTTGACCTGCTGTACTTAAATAAAGGAGATGTTGTTGTGTGTTTTTTAACTTGTATTTATACAGAAATGTTTTAACTTGCTGTACACAAGTTTGTGTTAAATTGTTCCATTGTCTCCTTTGCTACTGTAACAAAATACAGTGTTTCTAGAATGTACACTACTGTCCAGGCATACTGTACTGTATACTGTAGGCATGCTCAGTACTGCACATCACAAGAGTATTAAAAAAAATAGAAGACACATACTGTACTGTACAGTATGTACTGGCACTGTATAGAAGACACATACTGTATGTACTGTAATACATGTATAATAAATGCATACTTTTTATTTTTTCGGGTTTATTACACAGTATACTGTATATAAAAAAGTATTGTATACTGTATGGCCGGAAAACACCAGCATACTGTTTCAGGTATTCTATCCTAATCAATAACAACGGCCACTAAACTGTAGACTCCGGTACGTGGCTTTTTAAATCCGATTCAGCAATGTGCAGGCATTGTTACACAAAGCGATATTATCCATCGAAATCCCTCCATTTGCCGTTTTCTTTTCTGAGGAAAAACAAAAATAAAAGTTTTACTGTAATGGTCAGCCCCCTAAAGAAGTTCCCAGTCAGTCCCACCAATAATTTTCTCGGTGGGCGTCTCCTGTTCACATGCGCATGCGCCTACCGTCGATGTGATGACACGCATATGCGTTTCAAGAAGGTTCCAATGCGCATGCGCCTAGCGTTCCACCTATTGTTCAGTATCTACAGTACTGTAGAAGCCGCTCAGCCAATGATATTGCTTACAGGAGAATCGCTTGACTTTTGAATCGCACCAATATTGATATTGTCAAAATAAAAAAAACTCAGAAAATACTCACCATAGAATTTCCCATTGAGCTGGCGCCAGGCCACTGCCAGTCCAGTGTTGTTGATCATCCACGTCGATAGTTTGCAGCGGGACTAGTCCACCTGTAGTCAGCTGATGAGGCTGGAAATTGCTTAGGTACATGCAAGCTTGCTCGAAACTGCACGCGAAATCCGGCTCAGGCTCAGGGTTTGTCACTTACGGTGGGACCGTTATTGGAAGCCGGTGCTGGTGCATTGCTTGGCAGCGACTGTCGTTTCTTAGTTGGTTTTAACACGACCCTTCGCCTTTTGCCATCTGCATGATCATAGATACAGGAAAAAGCCGGTGATACACACCAATACTCTCCAATAAATTGTGGCTCAATACGATAAAAACAGGGATCGCTACATAACCTTTTCCTTATTTCACGCTTCCACGTATGAGGAGCTGGCGAAAATTTGTAAAAGTCATAGTTTTCGATAAAATACTGATAAATTTGAACAACTGTTGCCATCTTATCATCTGTTGCATTAATCGCGGCCCATATTAAATAAGTTACAGGAGAATCGCTTGACTTTTGAATCGCACCAATATTGATATTGTCAAAATAAAAAAAACTCAGAAAATACTCACCATAGAATTTCCCATTGAGCTGGCGCCAGGCCACTGCCAGTCCAGTGTTGTTGATCATCCACGTCGATAGTTTGCAGCGGGACTAGTCCACCTGTAGTCAGCTGATGAGGCTGGAAATTGCTTAGGTACATGCAAGCTTGCTCGAAACTGCACGCGAAATCCGGCTCAGGCTCAGGGTTTGTCACTTACGGTGGGACCGTTATTGGAAGCCGGTGCTGGTGCATTGCTTGGCAGCGACTGTCGTTTCTTAGTTGGTTTTAACACGACCCTTCGCCTTTTGCCATCTGCATGATCATAGATACAGGAAAAAGCCGGTGATACACACCAATACTCTCCAATAAATTGTGGCTCAATACGATAAAAACAGGGATCGCTACATAACCTTTTCCTTATTTCACGCTTCCACGTATGAGGAGCTGGCGAAAATTTGTAAAAGTCATAGTTTTCGATAAAATACTGATAAATTTGAACAACTGTTGCCATCTTATCATCTGTTGCATTAATCGCGGCCCATATCAAATACGCGTAACTTCTGTCGGGTTTTTGGAAAGCGGGCTGCACTTGAACACTCATGGCGGGCGGGTCTCTGGAGAATACTGTAACCGAAACTGGTCTTTGTCTTTCTTTAATATGAAAAGCCTAAATTGATACATTATTGTAACCTCTTCCTTCAGTCTCAAGGCCAAGTTACAATAGCACACTGTGGTATCTTTTTTTAACGAAACACCTGCAAGTCGACACATTACTGAAGAGCATGCGCATTACAATTCATGCATATCTGCCATCTGGCGGACACGCGAAGCATTGCAACCTATTAAATCCGAACCATTCTCAATAAACACGTCAACCGCGCATGACCCGCACATGACCCGCGGCTGAGAACGCAACATGAATGCGGCATGCACCCGATGAAGTGCGTCGCATTCGAGAAAAAAGCCAGGAAAAAAGCGGCGATGTTTTAGAATAAAATGGGCCGCAGCAGTATCAATGTAACGCAATTAGGGGTTTTGTACAGTCCAACTTTAATCTTTCTAAACAATGTCACAATTAACAAACCAAATGTTCCTATATACGGTACTTCTAAACTCCTGCAGTGAATCCGTATCTAACTTCATTCAGTATCACTCCTTTTTAATATAGTATCAGAGCCTTATGGCACAATTCTGGACCTGTCGCAGCGGTCTGGGTGTACTGCCAGGTGTCCTTGGATGCTCTTCTAAGATGCTGTAGTCTAAATGTTGCTTGCTGAATTATTTGTAATCACAAAAAAATTGGTTGCACTGCTCAACAAAACATACTGGACACCTAACAAGCTCCTATTGAACCCACAAAATAACCACAACATATATATATAAGCAGTGTTCGACAAACCTATACATTTGCTCGCCCCGGGTGAGTGGATTTAACCCCCGGGCGAGTAAATATTGGCCCAAGCAGCACACGTTTGGTACTAGGTGGCGAGTAGATTTTTTGGTGATTTGTCAACCACTGTATATAAGCATATGAGTGTCACAGAGGAGTGCTACTGAGCATGGCAATATATATTTAAAACCAGAGACAGAACATAAAACACAGACTAAGCTCAGTTTTAGAACATCCAGTGAAACTCATACACGGTACAGTGCCTAAATATATATGTATAAATATCTATTAAGTAAAATGGTCTTTTAGTTTGACATTTTTGGCCAAAATTGTTGTAAGCCCCTGAGCCAACGGCACGGCAGACCACATTTGAGGGGTCCATAACGCTAATATAAATTCTTGTTCAGCTACCTAATTGAAGCTCACCCCCTCCCATATTTAAATGGTTAAGGGCTCACTCCATAGCATCTTCCACACAGGGGAACTTGTTTGCTTGCAGTATGGTTGTTACAACTCTGATACAGAGTGCTTTTCCTGGTAATGTACAGGTTAATAAAAAGCTTCAATCAGACTTAGAACTTTGCAACTAATATTGACAGATTTACTATAAATCATTCTTCCTGATATTACACAGGTTATTAAGAATTTATATTAGTGTTAGGGACCCCTGAAATGTGGTCTGCCGTGCCGTTGGCTCAGGGGCTTACAACAATTTTGGCCAAAAATGTCAAACTAAAAGACCATTTTACTTAATAGATATTTATACATATATATTTAGGCACTGTACCGTGTATGAGTTTCACTGGATGTTCTAAAACTGAGCTTTGTCTGTGTTTTATGTTCTGTCTCTGGTTTTAAATGCACTGCTCAACAGTCATAAATTATGATGTGTGACTTTGTAATATGAAATATGGGTGCTACCTGCACCAGGTAAGTATTAAGCAATACTAAAAGGGAGATATGTGAGTAAAGAATTCACAAATCACCCCAAAGAGTTGCGTCGTGGGTGCACACCAAAAATGGACTTGAACTTTTAATAATCAAAATGTAAAATAAATAGCAATAGAATACGATGCTGAGTCATAACGCCAAAAACGCCAAGAGATAGAGGCGGCGGCTAAATAAGTTACAAGCCAGGAAGATGCCACGGTCTGTTGTGTACTTTAAAAAGGCTAAATACTGTTAGACAGGACTTAGGGGCCTATGCAGAGAGCAGCGAGAAGCGCAATCTCGCCAGGTTTTCGCCAAATATGCCTATAGCAAATTAGGTAATGGCGAGAAACTGGCGAGATGAGGAAAAACCGCCAGTTTTTTATTTTTGTTTTAAAAACTCGCCGCGCGGTTGGCGAGAAGCAATATCTCGCCAGTTTTAAAACCCGCCGTATGCAGGTAGCCCCGATCAGCATCTCGCCGCTGATCGAGCCAATAAAATGGAGAGATGTTCTCCAAATCGCTCCGTCAACAAAAATTGGCAAAAAGCTGGAGCTGAGCGGCGAGAGGGGACATAAAAAAAGAAACAGGCCCTTTTCCTGGCTCGGATTGATGCCGGGGGGCTCCAGAGCTGATACCCAGGAATATCAGCACCGGAGCCCCCCGACATGCATCCGAAGCAGGAAAAATGCATGTACAGCCCACTTCATTACCTTAGCGGCTAACCGCTAAGGCAATGAAGGGGTTAACCCATCGTGCCAGCTTTATTGTGGATAGCGGGGGTGGGTGAAGGGGGTATTTGGCCCTCGGTGTGAGTTTAGGGCTTGCGGGGGGGTTGTGGGTGCAGTTAACCCCTTCACGACCGTAGCAGTTAATACCGCAATGGTCATGAAGGGATTAACCCCTCCCGCTACCCCCACCCCCACGCAAGCCAAACAAACAACCATTGGGGGCTAATACCCCCTTCACCCACCCCGCTAACCACAATAAAAAAAAACACACACCACAGCAGCCCCACAATAAAAAAATAACTCTAATAAATAAATAATTAAATGAATATATATATATTTGCACGCCCCGGCGAGGGATTTACATCCGTGGCGACTCCTATTGCCAAGCAGCACACGTGTTGGTACTAGATGGCGAGTAGATATTTTTGTTCGGCGAGTAGATTTTTTGGTGACTTGTCGACCCTGTATATATATGTATATATATATATATATATTATATATATATATATATATATATATATATATATGGAGCCATGCATAATAATGGACTGCAGACATCTTCCCTGCTGCAGTAAACCCTGTGGTAAGTACAGGCCTGCCAGCAGTAGTAATGGAGGTTTCCCTCACACCCCTGGTGAGGTGCCCTATGTATGGATGGGAAGTGGCTGCATGCTTGAGTCCCTGGATAGTGACATCAGAGATGTGCCTGCCCCCTGAGGTATATAAGGCACAACACTGTCAGTTAAAGGTTGTTGTTGCTAAAGAGTTGGTTCCTGTATAAGGGATTGCGGGATAGCTTTGTGACCCTAGTGCTGTAACTGTAAGGAATCCACTACTGGCTTTGACTATAGCCTTACAGAATCATGCAGTAGCAAGCTTCCCCTGGCAATCAAAGGCACATGTGCTGCCTCTCATTACAGCTTCTGCCCTGTGCTCTTTCATTGGAGGAATTCTCACACACCCTCCTCCTGTGATTGGATCTCCGCCTTTATATTCTAGGCGTTGGCAAGAACCAGCGCACGAGAGTAACTATTCCTACCTCTATGTTACTGTCTCTGCCACAAACCACCCCAGGCCTCATCCTAGCGTTCTTACCTCCAATTCCTGAGTATCCAGAGGGGCCGTCCTGGACGTCTTGGCGTAGCGTTGGTTGCCAGCACTTGCCTGCTGCTATCTCCTCGCAGTGGCCTACCTGACGTCTGTGCTGAAGCGGTGTTTTTGCCAGCACTGGTATCTGCTGCATTCCCTCCTAGCAGTGGCCTGCCCTGGACGTCTGTGCTGAAGCGTTGTTGCCAGCACTGGTATCTGCTCGTTGTTGCCAGCACTGGTATCTGCTGCATTCCCTCCTAGCAGTGGCAACCCTTCCTTTCCTGCGACCTGCTGCTATCCTCTCGCAGAGGTCTGCCTTGGACTTCTGCGCTGAAGCGTTGGTTCTTCCCGACGCTGTCCTGCGGTGAACTTCGGCCAGCCTGCTGTCTCCTCCTGCTGAGATCGGCGTCATGGGCCGAGGATGCTCCTCGCGCAGAAGCCACTCCCGCGCTCACGCTCCTAAGCTGAAGCGGGGAACTCCTGACTTCCTGTTGCCGAACTCCTGCTTCATTAACGACGATGCTGCCTTCTCCAATCCTGACCCTGCGATGTACGACTATGAACTGCGCACTCCGGATCAGTCTGCGTGGACTAAGGTCGGTGATTATATAACCCCACCTCAGCCCCGCGGTCCGGTCCCGGTTTGTGGCGAGCATCGGCGTAACAGTAACTAAGGGCACGAGTTCCAGATCAAGCCTGTCTAGGTCACATTGTGTCCAGGGACCTGGCACAGGGGTGATCTCCCTAAAGTGAGAGGGGATCCCACTCCAATTAGGGGGCCAGTACCTGGCAAAGGGACAGCACGGAGGAATGTGCGGCTGAAACTGAGAGCTGCATGGGGCAGTCTACTGTAATCAGATCGTCAATAAAGATGCCCTTGTTAAAGAAACCCCCACTGTGTGTGTGTGAGATTACTCTACAGTGACAGTCACCACCGAGAAGGAGTTCCTCACCAGGACCATCTCCCTGCGGAAGCACAGATCCTGATGAGGTGGAGGCGCTGCACATGATGTAAGTGGACTCACACCCACTACCTCAGCTACCTGTCATGATGACATCCCCTAATACCATCAAGCGGGAGACTCAGGAGTCCTGTTACTTGCAGGTGCACCACCATACACGATCACGTAATGGGGACCGGTTAGACCACACGGGCCAATGTGAGATTGGGTGGGTCAGACAGGAGGGAATACCCGTTACATATATATATAACAACCACCCCTACAACCCCTAACATACACATATATGCATCCGTGGGGGCACCGCCGACCCATAGGTGCGGGGATGAAGCGGTGGTCCCACATCCGTGGGGGCACCGCGGACCCATAGTGAGCACTCGTGAGTTCCCCAGACCCCCGTGGGAACCACCCGAGGCCCCGCAGACACCTGTGGGTCTGACCCGGGGCTCCCAGACATCCTTGGGCCTACCGTGGGGACCAAATTGTGGCCCACGGTGACCCAAGGAGACCACCTGGGGGCCATGGTGCTGGTGGGACCCACCAACAGGCCTCCAGTACCTGTTTGAAAAGGGCTGCTGGTACCCTGTAGGTCTGTCAGGTGCCCTGCCAGCCCACCGGGTACTCGCGTGGGGCTGCGTTATGAACCCTGTTTGTAAAAGGATAAATCTTGTATTTATGGGGGGGCACAGGGGGTGGGTAATGTATTTATTAAATATAATGATGTTTATTGTGGGTCACTGTATTGTTTTTATTGTGGGTACTGGGGGTGGGGGGGGGTTCCCCAACGGTATGTGGGTAGGTCTCCCTTGTGGGTAGTGGGTGAGGGTGGTTAGGCCTCACGGGGTGGGGGGTTAGTGTGGGAGGGTATTTAGGCGTCCCAAGTGGTGGGTGAGGGTGGGTTAACCCCTTAATGACTGTAGCGGTTAATAACCGCTATGGTGATTAAGGGGTTAGGGGACATTACTTTGGATGTTTTCATTCTTGTTTCTGTTTTGCAGCAGCGGAGGGGGCATGGGCAGGATGAAGATGAGGATGGCCTTCATCGTGGCAACCGGTAATGGGTAAGTGCTATATGTATTTAATGTATTTATTGTTGTTTATGTATTTTAAATACACAGGGGTGTATGTTGTTTATTGCAATGTTTATTGGGGGCAATTGTCCCCAATAAACATGCTATTCTGCCTTAACCCTTCATTGCCTTAGCGGCTATACGCTATGGTAATGAAGCAGCATTTCTGTATTTTAATAATATTGTGCGGGACCAGGGGGTCCCCTGAGCTGAACCACATTGATTTGTGGCTCAGAGACACCCTGCTCACTGTACACTATTATTAAAAATACATTAATGTTGCTTCGTTACCATAACAGATAGCCGCTAAGGTAAGGCAATGATGGTGTATTGAATATGGGTTTTATTTAACTGTAGATGTGCAGATGGTCTCCGAGCCTGAACCCTTTGGGTTTTAGGTCCGGGGACCCCTGCTCCCGAGATACAGGCCCCTTTATTGGGTGCCGGTATCCCTCTGCTTGGTTTGACATGCCGCGGTCAACATGGGGGCTGTATCTCGGGACAGCGGGGTCCCCGCCCCTGAACCAATTCCTCAGCTCCGAGACCCCCTGCACATTTACACTGTGATAAAAAGGGTTTTAAATAATTTTTAATGTGCCGATGTTTGCGCAGAGAGAGCAGCGGATCTCTCTTTGCTGCAAACACAACTCGCCAGGGGACGGTTTCTCGGCAGCTTCTCGCCAGGCAGCCATCTCGCCACCGGTTACTCGCCATTATTTCAAATGGTGGTGGTGCATTCATTCGCCAGGGATTCGGCCCTCCCTGCATACAGCGAGGTTAACACGCCAAATACCTGGCGAATTGAAACCCTGGCGAATGCAATTTTTCGGCTCTTTCTGCATAGGCCCCTTAATGTCTATTCTGTAAGGTAAGGGGTTAATACCTCCTGTATTGCCAATATTTGTCAATGGGAACAAAGGGCAATTGACACACCCTGTAGGGTTAACAACCAGCACAGGTCTCTCTATCTGACTGATTAGGTTAGATAGAAATAAAATATTTGAACAATCATCATAAATAAAAGAATTGTGCATGTGACAGCAGTAAGCAGGGAATCAGGGTTTAAATGTTAGCTTTGTGCAGAGTGAGAAGCCACAAATAGTCACAACCGTGTGTGAGTGTGAACTCGCCACCATTGTCACAGTGGATCTATGCATCTTGTTATCTAGTAGCACAGTGCTTGGAGCGGGGGACGGATAGCACCCCAAAAAGCAGCAATGTGGCCAAGTGGAGCTGTTCCCTAGTTCTGTCTTCACACTGACATGTGCCCGTGTGTCAAAGCTGCGCTACACTTCCTGGTATGACATCATCGCGCCATGACGCCCTACGCATCTCGCAAGCACAATGAGAGGGGGATATGGACAAACGTTCACTTAAAGCTGCAGTTCCAGCAATATCCTCACGTGTTTTATTTAATAAATCCGTTCTGTACTATGAGAAAAAACTTGTAGCATTAAAAAAAAATAGAATGTTTTAAAGACATTTTTAATGTTTCTAATGTAGGAAATATTCCAACGTGACAGCCCCTTCCCCTTCTGATAGGCTCTGTCTCTTGAGCTCCGCCCTCTCTCTAGCAGTGCACCAATTGTATCTAGTAACTGTCCAGTCAATCATATTCCAGGACTACATTGCCCACAATGCTGTGCAAGAACTGAATTAATTAACCCGGAGCAAGCGATCAGTTACAGGAGAACGGGTGGATCTGCAGCTTAGCGAATCACGTGTCAGTTTGCAGATTGTCTTGATCCACATATTGAATGGGGGGGGGGGGAAATTTTCAACGGTAGCTTGAACTGCAGTTTAAAAACCGGAATGGATTTACTGTCTCGGAACGCTGAGCCCATTCGGCCTAAATGAAGGGTTCACATGAACACCGTTAATTCAGTTGTTCGTTTAGTCCAAATCCAGTTTCCCCCCTGATGTTAAACATTATGTACCTGGGAGTTTAATAACACCACTATCATTTATTGGGTCCCCTCTCATACCCTATTATCAGTTTGCTGTGTACCTCTTATTTATGTTCAGTAAATGTTGTACAATTACAACTGTATATATTTCTAACAACTACTAACTCCGTTATTCCATTCATTATGATCAAGATGTGATTCATAGATAACAATTCATTCTACCATCTTTAGTTATTCTCCATCGCTCCATATTGCTTAGGACCAGTATGGAATGGTTTTTGGCTATGCAGCAGGACCAGTATAGAAGGTTATTTGGCTATGCAGCAGGACCAGTATGGATTGGTTTTTGGCTATGCTGCAGGACCAGTATGGAATGGTTTTTGGCTATGCAGCAGGACCAGTATGGAATGGTTTTTGGCTATGTAGTAGGATCAGTATGGAATGGTTTTTGGCTATGCAGCAGGACCAGTATAGAAGGTTATTTGGCTATGCAGCAGGACCAGTATGGAATGGTTTTTGGCTTTCATTAATGGATTACAAAGAATAAAGATCATGACCGTAAAATCAAAATGTATATCTTTTTTTCATAAGTGTGCATAGATTACATCAATAGTGTTATTGTTAATCAAAATATATATTAGTTCACACAACGAGATTAGGGACATAATAACTTCATCAGATAATGAAGATATTTGTGATATGAACACAAAATCAAAACCTTATGTTGCATGTTGTTCAGATAATGCAGGACGCTCTAAACAAGCAGCTTATATTTTTTAATGATTCTAAGGACCTTCTATGTGACGATAAAATGAATCTGTCTTTATATTTTGTGACACTGGAAAAACTGTTAAACCAGAAGATTAAATTATGGTGGGAAATTACCTCCTTGGAAAATTATGTGTAAAGCAAAAGAATACCAAGAGGCTTAAGGATAAAGAAAACACCATCATTTGGCTTTATTAATAGAGGGTGTGAGGAAAATTGGACTAAGATGCTGGACTCTTGTTCAATGAGGCTTATGGAGCTAATAATACAAACTAAAGTAGCTGAAAAGAATTTGTTAGAAAATATCAAAAAACTCCAGGATCAATTGGATAAGTTTGAAAATATGCCCAATTTTGTCAGCAATGATAAACTTTTATACCAGAATATAAGCAAACTTGACAAAGAAATCATGGAGAAGAAACAAATACAATTTGATAGAGACCGCTTGAACTACGAGCGTGGTCAAATATATATTTGGCATAAACCACCTCGCCCCACAAGGAGTGCTAATACACCAAATAAAAAATTTAAACCAAAGAATCAACAACAGAATCCTCAAGGCCCTAAAGAAAGATCTACTCCAAAGCCCTCTATATTAAAAAAGAAAGCAGGTGAACAATCAAGCTTTTCAGATGCTTCTGACAGTGATTATCGGTCACATGGAGTCTCTTTCTCTACAAATAAAACTCCAAGCCAATATGAATACAGTAGTGATCATAATTCAGAATATGGACAAGGAACACAAAGGGAGCAAAGACACTCTTTTCTCAAACAAAAAATGACCAAGGACAAGGCGCTCAAAGAGATGAGGGCGCAGTCTCCAAGAGAAAGAAATACACTTAGAACAACAAGATAACGTCATCACCATTTCGGGGGTCCCTCTCTCGGGGAATGAATTATCGCTACTTAATAAGGGATTGAACTTTGCTCCCTTTGAAAACTTCAAATTGTTTAACACCATTATTGATTTGCAATGTTTTGTTAGGAAATTGGTACGGAAAAAGTTTTTCCATAAAGATAATGTAACTGTGAATGATAGTTTAACCAATGTTTCTATTACCACTCACCCTGTTATTCCACAGGACTTAGATTTAGCTCTTTAAGATACCAACCCCAAAGTAGATGATTTAACTTCGTTTCGTGAGTTATGTACCCTTCAAGACATGAACAGCCTCTTGCATGAGCAAACCACAGAGGAGGAGGTAGCCTATACATCCTCCTTTTTGGTAGGTTCCAGAGATTCAGGATTGAAGAATATATCTAACTTTTATCCTTCCTATGTAAAGGGTCCACACACAGCTACCTTTGAAAAACTAGTTGAAAGAGACTTATTGTTGTTAGCAAAATGTTACAATTTCACCCCCAATTTCGGCAATAATCTGACCAAACAAGATCGATTTAGGGGCTTATGCAGAGAGGTACGTACCAGAAAGGCTTAAATTCGCCACAGGATTGGCATTTAATTTAGTCCTATGCAGGGTACTCCGGTAGACCGGTGTGCAGTAAATTGTGAAGTTGGCGAGTTTCACTTGGCGTGAAACTCGCCATTCAGAGGCACGCGGTATTTGGCCACAATAAAGCCAACTTTTGTTGGCGGGCAAAATTTCACTCAAACGCGGCATATAGTAGCTCCGATTGGCGCGTACATGCGCATCGGAGCTACTGGAAGCGTGCGTGTTTTTACAATGGCGAAATCACACTTCTCGCCACCCCTCTGGCTATACATTTTGGAAATTAAATAAGTCTGGCGGATTTGACTTTTCCCGCCAAGTTCTCACCACGAACTCTTTGAATGCGGACATAAACCTGGCGAAAATGTCCTTACCGTACCTCTCTGCATAAGCCCCTCAGTGCCTGTGGAACACACACACACACACACCTCTGCATAAGCCCCTCAGTGCCTGTGGAACAGACACACAGTATCACACACACACACACCTCTGCATAAGCCCCTCAGTGTTCAAAGTTTGATGAGCAATAAAAACTTGGTCATAAAGAATGCAGATAAGGGGGGTGCAATTGTAATCCAGAATAATGTTAAATATAAGATAGAAGCTTTACGACAGCTACAAGATAGGAGTTCGTACATACTCTAAAGTCTGACCCTACTGATGTATTTCTTGCACAGTTAAAAAACATCCTAGATTTTGGTGTTATTTTGCAGGTACTCAATGAGAAAGAGAGAAGTTTTCTGTTTGTCGAAAACCCTGTTATCCCCATTTTTCACCATCTCCCAAAGATCCATCAATCTCTGGTTGACCCTCCTGGGCGACCAATAATATCGAGCATTGGATCTTTGGGAGATGGGTTATCCAGATACATTGATATCTTTTTACAGCCATTGGTCCACAGACTTCCGTCATACCTCCAAGACTCCACTGATTTACTTAATTCACTTTCAACTTTCACTTGGTCCCCTAATTTCCTGTGGGTTACTTTAGACGTCACATCTCTTTACACAATTATTGATCACACACAAGGTATCACAGCGGCACAACACTTTCTTAATCACTCATCTTTATCACCTGCACAAAATACATTTATTATTGAATCCATTCTTTATTTACTCACTCACAATAATTTTTTATTCGATACACTTTATTATTTACAGACACGAGGCACAGCATTGGGCACTTCATTTGCACCATCATACGCAAATCTATTTATGGGATATTGGGAGTTTATGCACATTTTTAGTCACACAAATCCTTTCCGTAATAATATTATTTTTTATCAGAGATTTATTGACGACCTGTTTTTGATTTGGGAAGGTGACACGAGGTCCCTGACAGAGTTTGTGGACCATTTAAATAATAATGATTATAATTTACATTTTACCTTTTCTTATCATCATCAAAAAAATTGAATATTTAGATCTACTGCTATATATATCGATTCAAATCAATGTATCCAATCTGATATCTTTAGGAAATTGAATTCGAGAAAACACATTTTTGAAAGCGGATAGTGGTCATCCTCAGCCTCTAATCAAAGGCATACCAAAAGCACAGTTTTTAAGGCTTAAACGTATTTGTTCAGATACAGATCAATTCATAACTAGGGGTACTTTACAGGAACAAATCCTCCCTAAGTCTCCTGGTCAGAAAGCGTATTGCACAGCAGATGCTAATGGCAATTATTGACTATGGAGACATAGTATATGGCTCGGCTCCTCAAACCCACCTTAGCAAACTTGACACCCTCTACAATTCAATTTGTCGTTTTGTTCTCCAATGCAACTACAACACACATCACTGCGAAATGCTCAAAGAACTAGATTGGTCATCACTAGAGTCTAGGCGCAAAGTTCACCTTTCCTGTCTCACCCTCAAATACTTTCTGGGCAAGCTACCCAGCTACCTGAACAAGCTCCTCACCCCTACCACATGCAGTACGTATCACCTGAGATCAGACTCCAAAAGACTATTCATGGTCCCAAGACTCAACAAAGTATCCGGACGTTCCTCCTTCTCCTTCTGTGCACCCCAAAACTGGAACAACCTACCAGAGACTCTCATATCCACCACCAGCTTAAGTTCTTTCAAATCTAAGGCTGTCTCACACTTTAATCTGGTCTGTAACTGTTTCATACGCTCATAATATATATTTTCTTTAACTGTGCATGCAATGTCTTGTATATAATGTATACCTTGTTCATTTATGTAACTGTATTTGTAACCATGTATTATTTTGTTTTACTCTGTGCCCAGGACATACTTGAAAACGAGAGGTAACTCTCAATGTATTACTTCCTGGTAAAATATTTTATAAATAAATAAATAAATAAAATAAACCAATCACAACAATTAGCCACTAGATTCCGCAATAGGGGATACGGCTAATTGGACTTACAGAAGGCTTTTGAGTACGCTTATTACACTCCGCGTACAGACTTGTTGAGAAAACGAAAAAAATCTGAAAGTGGGAAGGATCAAACAACACTATACTTTATCACACAACATAGCTGACAAGCTAACTCCATCCGTTCCATTGTAGCCAGACACTGGAACGTCTTGACTCTAGATACCAAACTTAAACCATACATTGAAGAATTACCAAAATTTGTCTTTAAAAAAGCTAAAACCTTGTCAAATTACGTTTCACCTAGTGTATATATACAAACCCTTTGACAAATACTAGGGGTTTTGTTCCACCGACAGGTTTCTTCAAGTGTGGTTTCTGTAAGGTATGTACCTATGCTAAATCCGTCAAAGTGATGCATTCCAAAATAAACAAGGACAAAATCAGACTTAGGAGTTTTATCAGAGAGATAACAAATGACACAGATAAAACACAGACAATAATTCCCTGGCGCAATATCAGATAATAAACCTGACATACAGCCCTTGTGGATAGGGTTGTTATATTCCCAAGGCAGCCATTCCCCAACCTGCCACAACAGGCTGTGAGGAATTCACATTAGATTTTTCCTTATAGGGGACACTTTAAATATTCATTTATTATTGTTAAGCACCTGGTTTTTTTAGTTAATATTTAGGTATAGTTTTATAGGTTTGAGCGCTGATCACATGCTTTTAGTTTAAATTTTCCTCACTATTTGTTCTATCCATTATTGCATATCAGCAGCCAACCATATCACAAACATGTCACTTTTTTCTAGTCGAGCACTTCGTAGTTGTAATCTAGATAAAATATTTTCAGAGGATGCAGACGTAGAGAATATAGATGTAGACACTGAGAATTTAGATACACTCCTTAATAAAGTAGAAAAACTCCTCACACAAGAAATGAGGCAGATCTGGGAAGTGGTAGCATTGAGAAAATATATAGAACACAAAAGAATACCAAGGGGACTTAGGGTCCTCAAGGTACCCACTCTAGAAACTGATAATGAGATCTTTATGAAAGAGTGGAACAATCTTCTGGATACATGTGCATTCGGTTTAGTCCAGTTGTCTATTCAGTACAGAACAAAATCCCTAGAAGTTTTGGATAAAGAGATTATAGAAATCCAAGAAAAATTAGGCCAATTCTCTGATCTCAAAGAGTACAAGGTACTAGACGAAAAGATTACTCAGAGAATAGAAAAATTAGAGAAAGAGGTCATTAGTTCCAAACAGAAAAAATTTATCAGGGACAAGAAAGATTATGAACAGAATAGACAAAGGGACTGGAAAACTGAAAAGAAAGTCATTATTGCAGAGGATACACCCACAGTTGAGGTGAAATCCACTCCAAATAACAAAGTGCTACAAAAGGAAGATATTAAACCAAAATCAAAAAAAGACAATGAAAAAGAAAAATCATTAAATAGAAAGATGGGACCCCATAGGCCCTACATGGGAGCTAGGCCACAAGCACCTGTAAGGGAGGAACATCATAGATACCATGGCCCACCACGAGGAGGGTATGCCAATAGGAATGATGGGTATGGGCACCATGATTATTATCATGATGGACCCAGAGAAGCATATAGAGGGTATGATAATAATGTTTTTAGATCTAACAATTTCAGGCCCTTCAATGCACCTTCTTTCAACTATGAAAATAATCAACATCAATTGTCTTTTTTAGATCACGACAGAGAGTACAATTTCCCTATACGGAAAAACAGCGAGGTAGAGAACGCAGTGGGGAGACAAGACACCCCCAGGTCAGCGAGACGCAAAAGAATAGAGGATTCAGAGGAAAAAGAGGTGGAAGAAGGAAAGAGAAAAAAGTCAGAGCAGCCAAACCACCGGTAGAGGTTGGCAATATATTCAATATCAGCAGTTACAAAACCACTGAGGTTGAGGAAAAAGTTTTGTCCAGAGGCCTTAACTTTGCTCCCTCTAAAGTACCCAATATGTTTGACTTATTCATAGATACCCAAAAATTTGTTAGACGGTTAACACTTAAAAAGTACTTTATAAAAGATGCTGTAAGTAGGGAGACTCTCCAGAGTAATAAAAATAGTGAGAGCAGATCGTCCTCCACCACTCAATTTAAAAGACCCTCAGTGTTTTATCCTAAACACATGAAGGGTAGTTTCTTAGAAACTTTTTCTGAACTAGTCATTCAGGACATGGAAAAGGCAACCAGTGAGTTTAAAATCCCCAAAAACAATCTTAGTAAGTTAGAAAAAGATGCAGTAAAGAGTCTGGAAAACAACAAACAAATTGTAATTAAGTCTGCGGACAAAGGGGGAGGCATAGTTATAATGGACTCTGACTACTATAAAAAAGAGTCCTTGAGAATCCTAAGTGATGGAGTTACATATAAAAAACTGCAGGGTAATCCATCCATAGAGTTCAAGACAGAACTTCAGGAATACCTTAGTAGGGGTTTCTTGGATGTTAATATCTCAAAGGGTGAATTGGAGTTCTTGGATGTACCACAGCCAAGGATTCCAATTTTCTATTTTATTCCTAAGATCCATAAGGATCTTTGGAATCCCCCTGGACGCCCCATAATATCGGGGATCAAATCATTGACATCCAATTTGTCGCAGTTTATTGACTCCACTCTGCAGAAATATGTCCCTAAAATCCCGTCTTTTCTAAGAGACACCACACACGTATTAAATCTAGTTAGGGACCTAAAATGGGAAGATCATTATATTTGGGTCACGTGTGACGTGACGTCTCTGTATACCGTCATAAATCATGACCTGGGTATCAGAGCAGTCAGTAGGGTGTTAAATCAAGATGATAGTCTAGAACAGGGATTTCGAGATTTTATAATAGAAGGGATACGGTATATACTTACACATAATTTCTTCAGCTATGACAACAGCCACTACCTCCAGATATGTGGCACTGCCATGGGTACAAGGTTCGCCCCTAGTTATGCTAACATCTTTATGGGCATGTGGGAGGATGAATACATCCATTCCGGCGGCCCATTTGGGGCGGGCCTTGTACTATGGAAACGCTATATAGACGACGTGCTATGTATCTGGGGTGGAGGTGTTGAGGAACTTGGGGAGTTCCAAAAATACTTAAATAACAACAATATGAACTTAAAATTCACCTTCAACATCAGCCCCACAAGTATAGACTTTTTAGATCTTACATTGTTCATAGAGCGAGGGTATATTCAAACTAAGACCTTTTATAAAAAAGTAGATGCCAATACATACCTTTTGGCATCTAGCCATCACAACCATAGATGGATTAACAATATTCCCAAGGGCCAGTTCCTAAGAACTAAAAGAAATTGCTCTCAACCAGAAATATTTGAGATGCAGGCCAATGACCTTAAGGATAAATTTATCCAGAGGGAATATAATCCTAATATGGTTGAGAAGGCCTTAGAAAGTGTAAAGGACATAGATAGAAACGACCTTATCAGTATGGACAAAAAGAAATTAAAACAAGTAGAGGGTGTAGAGTTCATCCCCTTTATAACCAAGAATAATGGGATGTCAAACAAAATAACACAAATAATTAGGAAGCATTGGAGTATTCTCCAGGGGGATGCTATACTTAAAACAATACTACCTAAACACCCCCAGATAGTGTTTAAAAGGGCCAATAATCTAAAGCTTCAACTGTCCCCGAGCTGTCCGTTCAATTCCGTAAAAACACAAAGTACAACATGGCTTAAGGAATTGGACGGATTCTTTACATGTGACAAATGTATTGGCTGTAGGTACAGCAGTAAATGCAAACATTTTCAATCCAATGTTACAGGTGTCAGATTTCCCATCAAATCGTTCATTTCCTGCAAGACTCCTTTTGTGGTCTACCTGTTAGAGTGCCCTTGTGGACTACAATATGTAGGGCGAACAGGTAGACCATTGAAACGACGTCTTGCAGAACATGTTTATAATATAAAAAGGGGTCTGGAGACACATAGCGTCTCCAGTCACTTTAAAAATAAACATGGACAAAATCCGGAAGGGTTAATCTGTAAAGGGATTGACTGCCCCAAGCAGAATTGGAGGGGGGGTGATAAAATCAATCTTATATCCAGACGCGAAAGCTACTGGATATATACCCTCAAAACCTTAACCCCGAGAGGATTAAACATCGAATTTGACCTGGCAGCATTTTTGAGGGACAGTTAGGTCTGTAACTGCTGATGTTGAATATTGCATAACCAGGTTATCTGTTTTTGTTTTTTTGCTATGCAAATAATCTCTTTCCACCTCTGGGTCCTTTATGCTGTTAGCAACAGTGATCAATACAAATAGCTATCTCGCACATTGAATAATAAGCCACAGAGTTGCTAATTACTTTTTATTTCTACAATTTATAGAGTTTTATTATGGTTTTTATGATACTGATGTATAAAATAATTTTTTGTAAAGTGTTTTACAGCATGCTAGAATGTAATCATCTAGTGCAATTGGCTGTCCAGGCATGAAATGGTTAAACCTGCTAAACACACGAATTGCCAGGTATCAGCCAATAAGTGGACAATTAATAGGAGTTCCCAATCAGACATTCAACTAATGGGAACTCCCTGTCAGCTTTGCACAAGGGCATAAAATACCTCAAGTGCCCCCACAGCTCCATTACCCCTGAAGAAGTGACGTCAGAGTCACGAAACGCGCGTAGGGTGGAGCTTGTTGAACGTGCTGCAACGTGCAGACCCTGTGGAAGGAAAGGAGGTTGATTGACGGGGAACGTCATCGGAGGAGGGACTAGGCGCTCCGAGTCGCGGCCACGAAGCGGGGACCCACGCCGGCTCCAGCCTCCCCCTGCAATCCCTCGGCATCCTCCCATGTGAAGCGGACGGCACGTTGTAGGACACGCATAGGGCATTCTCGCATGTGAGTGCATGTTTTTATGCTTGTCATTTTTAACAATAAATGTTATAGTGTTACACTATTGGTGCCCCTTTCTGTTCCCAATCGGTATGGTGATGCTGATGCTGGAAGTGTAAAGCGCGATACCAGCAGCAGGAATCAGTCGGAGCCAATCGTGGGGGACTTAAAGAAACCTTTTGAGGCCCATTCTTATCTATTTTTAAGTAAGTAGATAGCAACGGTGGGGTCTTGGAAAACTGACCATAGGGTACTGCGCAATGGTTGTTTTATTTGTATTTTCAGACCAGCATTCTGTGTAAAAGAACGGGACATTGTGGACTGTGGATCTTCTTTATACCACCTTTTGATTCATGGGACTACTCCGATTCGTCAGGTTTATTATCTGATATTGCGCCAGGGAATTATTGTCTGTGTTGTATCTGTGTCACTTGTTATCTCTCTGTATATGTTATACAGCCCTTGTGGATAGGGTTGTTATATTCCCAAGGCAGCCATTCCCCAACCTGCCACAACAGGCTGTGAGGAATTCACATTAGATTTTTCCTTATAGGGGACACTTTAAATATTCATTTTATTATTGTAAAGCACCTGGTTATTTTAGTTAATATTTAGGTATAGTTTTATAGGTTTGAGCGCTGATCACATGCTTTTAGTTTAAATTTTCCTCACTATTAGGAGTTTTATCACATGCAATACAAACTATGTGATATATATCTTGACATGTGGTTGTGGTATGAGCTACATAGGGAGAACAATACGTCCGTTAAAACATCGTATAATGGAACATATTAGAAGTAAAAAATATAAAGATCAAAGGTTCCCAGTGGCAAGAGATTTTCTGGAATGTTCTAAAGGGAAGTTAGATCTTCTCACCTTTAGTGGGATAGAATATATTCCACTCCCAGTCAGACGTGGTGATCGCCAGAACATCCTTAATCAAAAGGAAATGTTCTGGATTTTCACAATGGACACAATGACACCAAGAGGAATCAACGTAGACTGGGAGATAAAACATTTTCTTTGGTTTTTGATTTCTTTACACTGGGAACCATTATATATGATATGAATTGCTCACCTATGTGGCTCTGCCACAACAGACAAACCCCTACCAAATAATAGCTATTTTGAAAAATATCAGTCGTATACAAGCAACATTTCTTGCCCAAACTCTCTCTTTTTATAACTCTTTATGACATTCAGTAATTTGTGTTATAATATATTCCATGTGTAAATATAAATGGATATCGAGTTATTAATAGTTAAATTGGTAAATACTATGTGTGGACTCCTTGGATTAAAACACGATATCTCTTGTACCTTGGTAGTTTTGTCTTACCACAATAATAACTTTGTGTATATTCAGACAAGTGGTATGGGCACGCCTTGTATTTGTGTATATGCATGTTCTTCCTTGTGACATGATATGTACTTTTTGGTACTATTTAAAAAATATTAGTCCTCGTATTGGTTGAGAGCCCTTTATCCACTATCTGAGAGTTGATGAGCCTTTTTCTGATGAATTGTTCACTCTGTTCATTCTCTTCTCCCTTCCCCCCCCCCCCCCCCCCCCCCTCCCCCTTTTCCCCCCTTTTCCTTCCTCCCCCCCCCCCTTCTTTTATATTATACTTTAAGAAAACCTTGACAAAGGGAATAACGTTTCAAATGGGTGTGGAATTCATTAATAATATAAATAAGCTTCTTGGAGTACACAAAGATCAAAAATTGATTCTTAAATGTTGAAAAAAATGATATTTATTGTTGCCATTATGTGTATCAAAAATGTGTGATGTTGCTTATGTTACATTTATACTACATTGGTTATATTGTTATACATTATAAGTATTTCAATCCCCGAATGTAGTTATGATTACAGCACACTGTTGAACTATGTACTGTAGCCGCGACACCTGATTCACCCCATAGAACGGGAGGTTGCACTTGCAAAGAGTAGTTTCAAAAGCCCGCGAAGGAGGAGAGTGCATTTGGCGGGAGAGGAGCAGTCCCTTGACCCAGCAGCCCTGCGGGGAGGGTCAGGTGGGAGCGTTTAGCCTATGGGCGGAGGAGTTGCCAGAGATATAGGCAGCGGTTGCGCGCACGTGGCGAGAGAGCTGTTTGGAGAGACGGAGAGACGGAGATACTGCGCGGGGAGGTTGTACCCCAGGCGCAGGCCAGGTGCCCCAGGCACAGCTAGCCCTGAGTCACCTTAGAGACAAGCTGAGCTAGGGACCGCCTTAGTAAGGGTCTTACCCCCGCACTGAAAGTTTGCCCGGGACTATTCTGTCGAGAGGGAGGTCTGGGCTCAGACCCCTTGGGAGTTGCCAGAGTCCGAGAGAGAGCGCCCGGACCCTAGCGAGGGAAAGAGCGTTGTCCACACAGAGACCCCTTTTTGAAGATCGTGGCAGTTCCGAGCACCGGAGGGCTCGGCAGGTATTTCATCAAGTGCACCAACTGTAACTCTCATTCACCCGAGACATAGTGGCTGCGCAGTCACCCATACACACACATAGGGCCGGTTGTGAGCGGGAGAACTGAGTTGCATATTTGGACACGGGGTGGGATCACCCGGTGTCGGGATTGGGGGAAGTTGTTGTTGGCGTCCGCTGAGGCGCAAGTTATTGTTGGCGCCCGCCGAGGCGCAAGTGATGGTGACGTCCGCCGTGGCGTGTTATATAATGTGTACCTGAATACCGGAATGTCATGGCATGTATTGTACCGTGAGTTTGACCTATCAGTAAAAGAGATTGGTTTTATGAATTGGCTGTGTAAGGGTAATTCTTGTATATACGTCCTGCGAAGACTAACTCCCCCTTTGGCGGGAGCTGTCGCAGGTGGAGGCGCTGCACCTGACATATATATTGCACGCACCCCAGGCTCTCCGTGGCAGAGGCTCAGGCCCTGTGAGCCAGCAGGTAACACAGCACATAGTAACAGCTTGCTAGTGATAGGAAGCAGGGTTACAGTACCATATATATGAAAGTAATGTATATATGAAAGTAATGTATATATGAAAGT